>JAVQKI010276423.1:0-13880 GCA_036025975.1 Nematalosa erebi
ATGTGCACAAATGACTAAATGTTGTGGAGGTTGAACTAATAGTTATGAGAATTTTAATTCTGTTCTGAGAGATGCACCAAAGTAATTGAGAAAAACTGTAATTCCATTGTTTTCAATTGGAGTGTCCTAACTGCGTGCGATGTATGCAGTGCGACGCGACGTTTTGAGAGAACTTTTGTCGGACGCCCTGTCTCCATTTTCTGTTGCTCGCGTTGAGATTGGCAACAAAGACTGGATGAGGCAATGCTGATAGCAGTGGTGGAAATATTTTAACATAAATAAATAACATTCTTTACGCAACAGAGGTAGCAATTTAACGGATTCGGTGTAGACAGATAACACCTTGTGCTACAAGATTGTCGCTCGCTCGGATACGGTTAGGACACGGTGTTAGGTCACACGGTGAGTTATGGAGGACACTACACTGTAAGAAAACAAAAGTAAAGCTTACTTGAAAAATTAGTGGGAACTCGTTACCTCAAACAACTTAAGTAAACATAACTAGTCTCTTTTAAGTTATGGCAAACATAACTTGAAAGAGACTAGTTGTGTTTACTCAGACACTAGTTATATTGGGGACAAATTAAGCTCTTCTTCTACTACACTTCCACTATTGTGCTTCATTTCTTTTAGGACCTGTGTTCAAAAAGCATTCATCACAGCAAGATGAATGAAGCTTTCTACCCAGATTTAGCCACTAGTTAGGCTCATCTCTCTCTGCGGTCCCTTACAGCATCACTACAGTGTTGAGGGTGGTGAGGCAATGACTATTTGCTCACCCTTTGGGCTCCAGCTCAGGCTGACTCTCCACAGCGTCCTGCCCCATCGGGGAGCTGGGGCTGGGGCAGCCATCGTCAGGGGGTGTCTGGGCGCCGCCATTCTTGGTCAGATGTATGGCGGAGAGGTCAGAGGTCACAGAGTAAACAGAGGGCACCGGGAGGGGCACCCCAATAGGAGACGTCTCCCCTGGAATGGCACAGTGAAGGGGAGACGAGGGGGCAAGGGAACAGGGGGCACAGGGGTCACCACTGGGGTTCTCAGTGGGTAGAACAGTGGTAGTGCCAGTGGTAGGGGGTTCCCGCTCCCTTTGGGTAAGGCCTCGGAGCGGTGACTTCCTGGAGGGCACGCTGGCCGTTGCCATGGCGCCGGTGGAGCGGGCGCTGGTGCCGTAGCCGTTTAGGGTCCGGCTGAGGCGTGCGCTGCTTGTCCTCGCGAGTTTGCGTATGGCTGTTGTCAGCTTGACCTCCGACTTGACCTTCTGGGTTCGTGGGGTCACAGCTGCAGGCCTGGGAGGAGGAGGGGAGGGAAGATCGCTCTGAATCTGGACTTGACTTAGCAGCACGTCGCCATTAATCTCCTGCGAAGGCTGGACGGCTGGCGGAGCAGCGACCTTCACCTCTGTTCGTCCATCCCCCTTGCAGCGGTTTGACGGAGGGCAATAGGGCATCTTGTCCAGGGAGTCGCTGTGCAACGCGCGGCTATGTGTGGGGGAAGAAGGCACTGCAGCACTGCCGGGAAGTTGTGTCGTCAGCCCGTTCACCATGCTGCCCGCTTCCCTGAGCTTGGCACCGCTCCAGGGGGAAGACTGGTTGGTTGGCATGCTGGCCTTGAGAGAAGCAGCAGGGGCTGTCCCAGTCACCACCCCACGACGAGACACGGGCGCTTTCGGCGGAGAGGGGCAGGTCGGGTAGATGGAGAGCTGTGGGGATGAGGCCCGCTTACCAAGCAAACCCGTTCCAAACCTCAGCGGGTCCAGCTGGGAGAGGGGGAGGTGGGTATCCAGCGGGCACAGACCGTGGCACTGCGACAAGACGGGCACAAGAGAGGAGGAAGAGGAGGAGGAGGAGGTGAGAGATGAGGAGGCACTAGACTGGAGCGAGGTCGGGCCCTTAGACACACCTGTGGGTGCCACGCTCGCATACCTAGCAGTGCGTGGGGAGCGGCGGGGGGCACCTGCGCTGGCACTGCGTGTGCAGAGGGGTCGGAGTGCAACGGCTGGGCCAGGTGAGGATGGGAGGGCGCAGGTCGGGGGGATCCCTGAGAAACACGGGGGGTGCAAGTCATGAGCTGCTACCCTAAGAGGGGCGAGACCGGGGATGGGGGTCAGCACTGCCGGCTGGGCCTGGAGATTCTTTTGGAGAGGGCAAGCGGGCAGAGAGCGGGCGGAGGGGGCATGAACCACTGCGGACTGGGCGTAGATGGTCAGACCGGACTGGGAGTGGGAGAGCCTGCGACTGCGCCGGAGCGGTCTCCTGATGTCTTCAGCTCCATGGGTTGCCATGAATGGCCATGGCACACCTAGATGGCACTAACGTTGGCGCACACATAAAGACAAAAATTAAAGCAGGAGACCTGGGAAACACACAGAGAGGGAAAAAAATGTTAACCACAGACTGTGAAAACACAGTAGGTCTCTGCGTTTCGTAAAATACATTTGGACAACTGCACTATAGAGCTTCATAATTACACATATGCAAATCTAATATAATACAACATTCTATCATTTAGATATCTGAAGGCAATAGCGAACTACCAGTTATTAGATCTCGTTTAGCTGAATGACGTGCTAGCTCATGATATATGCTACCTGCCCCCACCCGGAAAAAACGCGGGTGTTGCGGCTGCTAACTTCCATTCGAGGGTCTTGCTCCCCTAATCACTATGCATTTTGTGGAGATGTTGGTGACATTCAGTTATAGCTTTCTTGGCAAGCAAACCTACAGAGGGGAGCACAAATTCCACTGCCATATAAATAAGTACCTACTAAGCTGAGGTAAAGTTGCTTCAGTTATCACGTCATTCTGTCAAACACCGGCCAAGTAAACTACACCGAAAGCTAGCGTTAGCTACAATGGCTAATTATGAACTGCTGTGTCAACACGATAGCATAGCAAAGTCATTGCCCGGCGGTACCGCTACTACCCATGTGGCGTGCCCACGGGTGCTCAGCTAGCTGGCAAACTGGTTTAGGCAATTTGTTTCCGAGTTAGACTGTCATTAAACAGCTCATGGCTAGACAGCTCTGACATGAAATGCCAAATACGTGGTCCATGGAGCTTTGAGAACGGATAATGCCGATATTTTCACGTGTCAGCACTGACATTTCGATAGCTAGCTAACGTTTGCTGCATCATAAATAAACACGAAAAAGTTATATTAATGTTACCCTGGTAAAGGTTACGTTTATAATATAAAGTCACGTTAACAGTTACTGTAAGGTTAACTTAGAAAGAGTCATCTTTAAACACTGCATAGATTATTGTGTATTCAACCTAATCATTAGGCTAGTGGGTTATGATAATTTACCATGGTTTGTCAGGTAATTTTAACGTTAGCTATTTTGGTGAGTAAATGTGCAGGTCGAACGCTAACGTTAACTGCGTGACTTTAACGTTAGCAAACAGGACCATCGCACGGAAGTCAGAACTTTTGTAAAAGCACGATAACTAACCGGGACAGTTAGCTCGCTAGCTAACGTTTCACGTGTGCATTAACGTTACAAGCAAGTTTACCAATGCCAGAGCGATGTGGCTAATGTTAACTCACACTGCTCCTAACTTCAAGAGTACACTCAGCAAAAACTAGCAAGCATTTCAGAGCAAAAGCCACTCCAAATCCACCTTACAGATGTGACATACCTGGTGTTTAATGTTGCCTTAAAAATCAAAGAATTGTCTTGCCGTAACAGGGCGTCTAAATAAAGATCCCATCCGTGAATCTCTTGATCTTTCACTGTAGCCTGGCTGCTTCCTAGCAACAATACACCGCGCAGGCAAAAGGCGCACCCTCCCAAGCGCGCTCGCTTTCCCTTCCCTCTCGTTTGCCGAAGTTGACATGTGATTAGGATTCCACACAACTTGCCGTGGGAAATTTCCTTATCTCTTCATTCATTTATTAAACCGAAGGTACGACAGCCTAATGGTTGTTATTTAAGGAGATTCTGTATAATGAACAAGTTTTTTTTGTATACATGTCGGGCGTAGTTGAATATATCGAAGCATCTTCACAAAGCCATTTTTGACCATGAAACCGTGATGAGAAAGGCCTTAAAAGACTAAAATCTGGGAGGGCCACAAAAGCTATCCTGTCCTATTACATGGTTATCGAATCTGCCATCTAACACCCGGCTCTGCATATCTTAGCAGCAGATTAAATATGCATTGTGACAAACTACTTGTAATTCAGTCTTTGAGTAGGTCATGAGAAAAACAAATGCCGACACGTGGGGCTGGTAGCCTACATTTATCACTGACGCTTTTAGGCCTACTTCACAGTGTTTTATGGGAAATCATGTATTTTTAGTTTAGATGCAGTGGTAAATCAAATTTAGGCCTACTTTTTGACAGTAGTCCAGTAGTAATAGAGTTACACCTGGAACAAATTTGTAACAAGCTGAATTTTTCAGGATATGTTCAGAATACCTTTAGGAATAAAACACTAAAAGTTCCCGTGAATCCCCCTTGTGCTCTCTGAGATATTCAAGATGGCGTACAAAATGGCTGCCTTTAGGAGATTTTTTTCCTATCTCAGGCTTAAAACACAATACAAATGCAATAACACGTTTTCTCATACAAGGAATCCAAATTCACCATTGACACTGCAGGTGTTCTGAACATATCCTGAAAAATTCAGCTTGTTACAAATTTGTTCCGGGTTTGACTAAATTTTGAGCTAATGCTCTTGGACTACAGACAGAGCAGAGTGGTTCAGATGCAGAGGCATATCCAATGACGCAAGCACATTGTCTCATGTGCTTGTGTCATAATCTTCTGACACAAACATTTTAAATGTCATCTGAATTATGATAACGAGATATAAAGTTGGCCTTGACCTAATTATTCCTACTCAACATTGTTTTTTATTGTAGGAATCACATGCTGATAGCCCTGATTAATATGACATGCCATTTAATTAGGCCAATAGGCATCCCCTTTCTGCAAAAAGTTTGCTTTGATTTGAATATCCCGCCTTTGCTTTGCAGATAGCCAATCATTTTCTGGTGAAATGGTAAGGGGCCTATAAAATGTGAACAATGGATCCCATCCCAGTTCATGGACACATGCCTCAGCTTTAGCTCACTCCATGTCTTAGTGTTTAAAATGGCGAGTGTTTTGGTGTCTCAGGATGATTTAAGCTGTTCAATCTGTCTTGATCTGTTGACGAGCCCAGTGACAATTTCCTGTGGACACAGCTTCTGTTTGAATTGCATTACAGGATGCTGGGATAATACAGACCTTAAGGACTTTTACAAGTGCCCCCAATGCAGAGAGGTGTTTGTTCTTAGGCCTGCGCTTCGTAGAAACACAATGCTGGCTAATGTGGTGGAGAAACTCAAGAAGCCTGACCTACTTGACCGTGCTACAGATCCTTGCAATGCCAGGCCAGGTGATGTAGAGTGTGATTTCTGCACTGGGAGAAAACTTAAAGCTGTCAAGTCATGTCTAACATGCCTGGTTTCTTATTGCAAAGTTCATATCAAGCCTCACTATGAAGTGCCTCGCTTCAACAAACACAAGCTGGTAAATGCCACCTCACAGCTACAGGAGAAAATCTGCTCACAACACGACAGGATGCTTGAGGTGTTTTGTTGCACTGATCAAAAGTTAATCTGTATGCTTTGTTTGATGGACACCCACAACGGACATAAAGCTGTGTCTGCTATAGCAGAGCAAACTCATAAGCAGGTTGGTTATTTGAAATGCATTCCCAAGTCGTCATGCAGTCTTCCACCTCACATTCAGGGGTCAGTGTTTGAGACGGTTGGAAACTGTTTGAGCAAAAAGTAACTCATGCTAAACAAGTTTAGAAATGACAGCAAGATGCCATACACTGTGGCACCGAATATGATTATTTTTACCTTTAGGCCACAGACTTACTTTTTTATCCTTTGGATGCTTTATGAAAATCCTTGATGAAGATATTTTTTTTGCCTGTTCACAACTATATCTAGTCTGTTCAAATATTCTGACCCATCCTTGTGAAATAGTACCTAAAGCTAGAATGGTTGACTGTCCACAGAAAGAGTTGTTGCAGATGAAGGGGGATAACCAGAGTCAAATACGTCAGAAGGAGAAGGAAGTGGAAGAGGTGAAACAGGCTCTGGGGTCTTTACAGGTTAACACTCATAAATATATCACTGCCAGAAACTGATTGCTGCACACATTTCTTGGACACCATGTTATTGTTGCTCAAAAAAACTCTATGAGTTCAAGTCTGTGTATGATCTTGGAGAGCTGTTTGTGTCAATATTGTGCAGTGTTTGCATCTTTAATCAGACTCGTTTGCACATCTGCAACTGACTAAAATGATTAATTAATTGAAATCAGGTACAGCAGATGACTTTGTGTGTGGTTATGTTTAAATTTCTTCGTGGACACTTTTACTCATCATAGCATGCAAGGTGTTCTGCAGTGACTGGTTGATGACAAGTGCAGGATAACCCATTAGCACATACATAGGTCCCATTTGAGACACAAATAGTTTGCATATAGAGTTTGTAATGTGGCGTAATATGGATGGGTACTGTAGTACTTGTGCAAATGTGATTCTTTATGATTTACTTCTAAGAGTGGCCTGATTTGGTTCACAGGCCTCAGCACAGAAAGCTGTGGACGACACAGAGAGAATCTTCACTGAGTTAATCCGATTCATGGAGCAAAAGCGCTCTGAGGTGAAACTGTCAATCAGAACCCATGAGCGGGCAGAGGTGAGTCGGGCAGAAGGACTCCTGAGAGCACTGAAGATGGAAATCCTAAAACTGAAGGGCAGAGATGCTGAGATGAGGCGGCTTCAGCCAATCGAGGACCCCATTGATTTTCTCCAGGTAATGTTACTTGCCTGCCGAAAAGAGGGCCATAGACTCCCAATAATTATTAGGTTCATGCTCATGCTTTGTTTGATCATACAATAATACACCTGAGTCATTCCATGGGCTACAAAATGGTGACGAAGTCCACAACTCAGAAACTTCAAAATATCCACAGTTTCCCTACATGCTCTGACTACAGCTATTGTTCGTGCCATGGGTTTTGTTTGTTTGTTTGACATTCTTTGTGCTGTTTAGAGTGTACTCGTGGTCTGTCTCCCTCCCAAATCCCCAAATCTTAATGCTAATAGATGCAGTGAGAGACATTAACAATCCATATGTTTGGGATTTCAGCTTTAGTGCACAGGGTAGTGCTGAAGAACTGCAGGTTCATGGGATTGATACTGGAGAAGAATTCTGCCAGCAGTTGGAACAGATGTGTGTGTTTATGCATTTCAGTGACGCTTTTATCCAAAGTGACTTAAAATTTGTCAGTTACTGTACCTCAGGGCTGCTCTAATGGAGACTGATCCTTGTTAAGTGCTTTACTCAAGGGCACAGCAGTGGCAGCCAGGAATCGAACCCACAATGTTTCTTGCTGCTGCTTGTTAGCCAGCCTCCTTAGCCACTATGCTATGCACTGTGATCTGTCCCTTTCTTTTTCCCCCATAGAGATTCCAGTCAAAACTCTCCTCTGTGCCTGTCACTCGGACCCCTCCCAAGGTCACCTTTGAGCCCCAGTTCTCCTTCAGTAAAGTGATGCAGTCAGTGGTTCCACATCTGCGGGAGAGAATAAAACGGTTCCATCAGGCAGTACACAATGGTAGGGTTTCCTCTTTCCTCCTAATATCAGTGTACGAACAGAAAAATACGATACCTTATTTATTGGCTAGGCCTAATAAACACCAAGAAAGAGTATGAAAGAAGTAACCAGCATGAGGTTACCATTATGTTTTTATCAAAATGGAAATACATTGTATATTTTACTGACCTCTGCAAATCCTCCTTCTTTTCCCCTGAGCCTCTGGTAGACTCAGAAATACTCCTTAAAATGACTGGCTTGTGCCACAAAAAGTTTATTCGTATTGCATATGACCATATGAAATCTATGTGATAGAACGTCGCATATGCAAACATCAGCTTGTATTTACGGGCATCTTCTGTGTAGTGGCTGGCCAGGGAAGCCCTCTCTGTCACTTACTCATGCCCGTCTCTGTTCCTCTACTAGTCACAGGCTTCATGAAGGGTGACCGGGTCAAATGTAAGGCTCCTGAAGAAGTCTGCAGGAGAAACAGCGGATACAGAGCCATTGATTACATCAAGATCCGAAGTGAGGGCGTGATCACAGGTAAGGAAGGACCTGACATACAGTATAGTATGTACTGGTGTACACCATTGCAAGTTTAAATGTTATGTTGGAATACATTTTGACTTCAACTGATGTTCAATTTATTAATCACTGTAAATATTGTTAACAGTGCGTGTCAAACTGCTTATTGCAGGCATCACTGATGCAGCCGTAACTGTAGACTTTCTTGAAGTCCCTGCCTGGACTGGGAGTGTGTCAAAGATTAATCTTGTTCTCTGATGTATGTGTTAATGGTGATGGTTACAATTTGTTACCACAGACCAGAACCATTTAATCTCTGCATGCTTTGATCATGGCCAAAATGATCCTTTTTTGTGGCCTCTGTCAACAGTTGTATGGAAGTAAAATTGTAAACATGTAAACAATTTATTTCCATATCTGTCTTTTTCACATAGCACTTTCTCTGTCATGATGTCTTTATATTTTTGTATGCTTTGTATGCTATGCTTTTCCTTATCAAGACTGCCTTGTCTTAACCTTGAAGTACTAATAAATGAGTCTTGTTTACACCTTCCATATGCCCTTTATATTGGGTTTTGTTGAGATTCATCAGTTATTGACAGATTAAACTTGAAGTTCTGCTGACTGAACTCAATGATTCTACAGTATTCTGTACTTCACTGGCTTATGATGTGGAGTGTGATTTCTGAACTGGGAGGAAATGCAAAGCCATGAAGTCCTGTTTAACACAAATGGTATCGAAGCACGCCTTAACCCAGAACAGTGGCCAGCCTGCTGCAACAGAGCCCATGGAGCAGTAAGGGGTTTGGCACTTTGCTCAAGGGCACCTCAGCATGGATATGAACATAGGAGAACAATGTCACTGCCCAATATTTTTTCCCCTACTGGTTGGGGATCAAGCAAGTTATACTTCAGTCACAAGTCCAAGGCCAAAACTTGCAGGCAACAGCTACCTGAAACATCCAGTTTATAGGTAGGAGTTAAGATCTCTAACTAGTTGAGAAAAAAAACTGTCAAGTAATCCACCTACATTTCCAGGTGATGAGATTCTGGTTCTCCATCTAATAAACTGAATGGCACACGCACAACTTTAGTAAGCTGATCCTGGTGTGTGTAAAAGAGAAGGCCTGGAGTCTTGCCCCTGAGATGGAATTACTAATTAACCCATTAAGTGTTGGGCCGTATGTCTGTCAGTTGGTGTATCAGGTTGTACACACACCACCTCCTTGTCTCTCTCACACTCACACACACACACACACACACACAGTCACACATACTTCCACCTCCTCCTCTGTACCATCATGTCGCACTAATTGCCAGGGTATTGTTGCTGTTGCTGTTGGCACCTTACTAACCACCAACCTCTTACCTGGCCGTATGTCAACATGACAGCAAGGAAGGATAGGGCTACAGATCTGGCCTCGCAGCCTGGTAGAATACTCAATGGTGTTGAGGTTCTAGTTCTATCTGAAGTGAGAGGCTGTCAAAGGGAATTTTTTGTGCATCTGATCTCACCGCATCTTTGAATTCTACTTACAGTCCATGGAGATAAGTGAATTATAATTCTCTGACTCCCTCGCGTGGCAAGCTGTGGAACTACAGCTGTGGTCTGATGAGACCAAGATAAACTTGCTCAGGTGATGTCCAGCGTGTGTGGTGGCATCCTGTTAATTACCAAGACAATTGTCCCTTGCCTAAAGTCAAGCATGGTGATGGAAGCATCATGGTCTAGGGCTGTAGTTCACAGAGGGAAACATGTATTCCAAGCAGAGAATGATTCCCTCGCCTCGGAAACTGGGTCGCATGCATGGCATGGCAATTTTCCAACATGATAATGACCCTACTCACCTCTAAGATGACAACTTGCTGAGGAAGCTGGCCAAGTTCCTAAAATCATTTGAGCGCCTGTGGCAGAGCCTTAAGTGGGAGGTGGAGAAGAACAAGATGTCTAACATTCACCAGCTCTGTGATGTCATCATGAAGGAGTTGGAGAGGATTCCAGTATGGTGCATTTCAAGTTCGTAGGAGTTAAGGCAGTGCATAATAATGGTGTTCACACAAAATATGGGCACAATTTGGACATGTTTGCTGTATGGTGTACTCACTTTTGTTGCCAGCTGTTTAGATGTTATTGGCTGTACGGTATGTTGAGTTATTTTCATAGGACATTCAATCTATACTATACAAGCAGCACAATGAGTCTTTTAAATTGTATCAACGTTTAATTTCAATAGCATCCCATGTAAAGACATGGCAGAATATTTGCAGAAATGTGAGGTGTGTACTCACTTTTTTGATATACTGTATGCCTGAGCCAACTGTATCACAACGCTCCCCATGAAGAGAAGTTGCAGTAAACCAGGGGTCGCCAAACTTTTCTGTTTCCGGGCCACATACTGAAAAAACAAATTTGCCGAGGGCCAATGCCAAATTTCAACCAGTTAGGCCTACACGTGAAGCGATTTTGGTTAACACCGAATCAGGTTTAGATCAGAAAACCCCCATGCTGTGCAAAACATTCTCGGCGTATATGCTAGGCCTATATATAGTGCTTCAGGATACTGTTAACAAATATGTCACACTAAGTTAGATGGGCATCATGGGAGCAAATTATCTTTTCAATGGAAAATGGGCTTGTAGCCTATCTATTGCAACGCTGTTCAGAACCACTGCAAATGCTGAGACTATGATGTGCAATATCGGATTAATGTAACGAGGTACAGGATTCTTAGGGCCCTTTATCCAATCTATGGCTCTGAGAATTATAATTCTCTATCTCCCTCGTGTGGATACCTGTGGGACTACAGTTTCCGAGGGTTCAACTAGAAAGCAACAGCATTTTCTATGGGCTAGCCTATTTGCGAAAAGCTGTCTTCACAAGAAAAACTGCCTAGCCTACACCTTTAGGCAAGGCTGTAATGTACAAACTGCGAGAATTCAGACTTCTGGAATTTTGCTCTGATGTGTCAATACAGAAAGACGGCTGGTTAACGCATCCAAAAACCGAGGGTGTGGATATGGTCAATTCATCACGCAACGTGAGTGGAAAAACACACTTGAGAGAAGAGAAAATTGCTTGACTATGATGTCTACTCCTATACGTAAAACAGACTAAAATGCATATGATGTAGGCTATCTACAGCCTGATTAACCTGCAGCTTCAGTCTCAGCTTTCCCTGTGATAGCAGGCGTTAAGCTACTTGCCGTTGGTAAACACGCCCCCCTGGAGAAACGAAACTAAACTAAAAAAAAGAAAAAAGAAACTTTCCTAACTGTTCTTGGAAGCCAGCACATGGTGTGTCCCAGCTTGGAAACCTGAAAAATGGCCTGTGCGTCGGTGTTGGATGAGTTAAGCTGTCCTATCTGTCTCGATCTGCTGAGAGATCCAGTTGCTATTTCCTGTGGACACAGTTTCTGTTTAAACTGCATTAGCGACTGCTGGGATCAAGACGACCAGAAAGGTGTTTACAGTTGCCCCCAGTGCAGAGAGACCTTCACTCCTAGGCCTGTTCTACACAGAAATACAGTGTTGACCGAAGTGGTGGAGAAGCTGAAGAGGACGGACCTCCGACCTGATGTAGCAGCTTCCTACACTGTTGCTGGACCAGGTGATGTGGAGTGCGATTTCTGTACAGGGACAAAACTCAGAGCCATCAAGTCGTGTCTAACATGTCTGGTTTCATATTGTGAGCTTCATATCCAGCCTCACTATGAAGTGCCTCGCTTTAGCAAACACAAGCTGGTAAATGCCACCCCACAGCTGCAGGAGAAAATCTGCTCTCAACATGACAGGATGCTTGAGATGTTCTGTTGCACGGATCAGAAGTTAATGTGCATGCTCTGCGCAGTGGACGACCACAATGGACATAAAACGGTCTCAGCTATAGCAGAGCAGACAGAAAAGCAGGTGAGTTTGTCATCTGTCTGTCTTTTTCAGTCACAAACATCAAGCTAGATTAAGCCTAGTCTTGAACAAGGCTAGGGACATAGGCTAACCAAAGTTTTGCAGGGAACCTATTCCAGTTTTCTTTAACTAACATTAGTTTATTCTGTTTTGTGGCCTACTTGCTTATATTTCCACAGAAAACATTATTGAAGATGAAGGAGGAAAACCAGAGACAAATTAAACAAATAGAGTTGAAGGTGGAAGAGGTGATTCAGGTTCTGGCGTCACTGCAGGTGAACATTGTAAAATGTTTATTGAATGCCCTTTCCAATGGCTTTCCATGGGTGAAGAGTTGAATCCTTATAGTTTGTATTTATTTTAATGTAGCCTATGTATCCTCTGTTAGTTCTTTGTCTTTACTTCATTGTGCTGATTTAGTCTGTAGAAAAATGGTGGAAATGATGCGTTGTATATCTTTGGATGTCTGTGAGGCGGGGGATTATCTTTTGAATCTTATGTCAGGCCACAACACAGAAAGCTGTTCAGGACACTGAGATGATCTTCACTGAGCTGATCAGTTTCTTGGAGCAAAAGCGCTCTGAGGTGACAGAAGCAATCAGATCTCAGGAGAGGACAGAGGTGAGTCGAGCTGAAGGACTTCTGGAGCAGCTGAAACTGGAGATCTCTACACTGAACAGCACAGATGCTGAGATGGAGAAACTTCAGCCAATAGAGGACCCCATTGATTTCTTACAGGTAATGTAAGCAGCCCAGGATTTATTTAGTGGAGACAGCTGAAATGCTGATTGAGTCTTCATAATAAGATGGCTTCTTCTAAAACTGTCTTATCATAGCAAATACCTCAAGGACTTCCCGACCTCTGACATTTCAGCATAGCTAAAGGGCCATAGCTGATGTCCTCATGGTCTGTGGTCTGTCCATTTTGTTTCCTTGCAGAGTTTCCAGTCATACCTCACATCCTCACCTGTTGCCAGTCACCTTCCCTGGGTCACTTTTAGGCCACAGATCTGCATTAGTAAAGTAATGCAATCAGTTGCTCCATCTCTGAGAGAGAAGACAAAGGGGTTCCACCAGAAAATACTGAAAGGTAGGATTTTTATTCTCTGTAAAATGTCACAGGCCAATGAAACCAAAAGAATACCTGGGAGATTTTAAAACACATGGGGCAGGTATGGCTGTCAGACAAGATTTATATACTTCTCCTTATCTAGTCACAGGCTTCATGAAGGGGGACAAAGTTAAACTGAAGACATCTCAGACCTACACAAAGTCTTATACCTGTAAATGTGGGAATATAAAAACTCAGGAGCTCTTACTCAGAGGTGTGGGTACGGTGAAAGGTGAGGCCCTTGATTACTTCCACTCAATTGATTGGATAAAAATGGAATAAAGCAAATATACCAAATGAATAACGCTTTAGGTACCAGGACTGTCCCTTTTATGACAATTTGTACAACATATAATTTTTATAACAATTTCTAAAAACAACTGAAAGTATTTAATTAAATGATATGCAATATCTCTATAGATTTCACTGGTCCGGACAACGTGGTCGTTAGGTTTCCGGAATGTCCGACTCCTCGCTGGATGGGTGATTCATCTAAACTGAATCTGATATTTCAGATTTAATTAAAGATTCATGATGGCTCTTTTGTCTAACATATTACCTGCCAAAATTACCATGTCATGTTTTAGGTATAATCTGCCCAATTGTTAAAAAAAAAAAAGGTTAAAATAAATAGGAAATATTTATATGTTATGAACAACTGCACAAATCAGCAATCATTGTTAGATCTTTTCTGAATGTACCTTCTTTACCTTTAGAAAGCTGCACCAAT
>JAVQKI010276448.1:0-11660 GCA_036025975.1 Nematalosa erebi
GTGGGCAAGTAGATAATAAACCAATTACTGTAGCCTAATGTGGGGGTTTTATGAACTTTGTAATACTTAATAGAGTGGATGACAACTACCCGAGTAAGGAGAAGATCAGCAGCCTGGTAGATAGTCCAGAGCCAACCGATAGTTTTTGTAGCCTAATTATGTGGCTTTATAGGCTAAAGTTCATCAAAACATTCGTTACCTTCCAATTAGCCATTATAACACTGTAGTAGCCAAAGTCAGGATGTATGCATTACAATGTGACAATCTAAAAATCAAGGGGTGACTTACCTGACTGTGCATTTTCGGTTACATTGTCCATGTCATATGAGTGGCTCCTGTAGGCTAAGTGTTGTCAAAATTATTGGAATTTGAGAGAATTTTTTACACGCGACACAGTTAAGAGACAAAATGTGTAATACATTTTCGTCCTAATGATCGACATCTCCTCGTGATGTATACGCTGCATAATCCCGTTCAGTGAATAAATCACTCTGTCCCCGCAACTGCATTTATTCATTTGATAATATTTTTTGCACTTCTGTATAAGTTGCCATATTTCTTCAGCCTGAGACTATTCCTGTTAAATCGTTTTAAGAACTGAACAGTGGACCATGTTTCACCCCATCGAGAAATGACCAAACGGACAGCGACTGCAAGGGCTACTACCCAAAATCATTCCGACTCTCAGCGAGGCTGGAGATGTCTCTGGTCAAGCTCCAAGAGCTCCTAGCTTCCATTGAGCCACGTAGACCGACTTTCTTTTTCAGTGGTGATAAAATGGAAAATTGCTGACATCTAGTGACGCGATTACAACACTCCTCAAAACAGTCTGAAAATATCGTAATTGTTTTCGTTTGTCATAAATGTAAATACCCTACAAACATGCCTACAATGTCCCAACATTAGTCCAACTAAATGTTAATTGAACCTGCAGATTAATTCACTTTGTTCATTTTTAATAAAGGTCTTGAGAGGCTGGAGCAAAAACTGTGCTGTATTACTGCTGGTGGCTCGCACCACTCGCCCAATGTCCTGTACACTGTCCTATATCACATAGGGCCTATATAGCCTACGGGCCCGCACCACTATCCCTTGACACTTGTCTAATATTACAAACCTTGAACATAAACCCACGGGATTGAGGGTGAGTGGTGCGAGCTACCAGCAACAGTACGGTTTTGCTTCTGTACCACCAACTGACTTGTGCTAGTACTTCCCCACTGTCCCACACTCAGTTACCCACTGTCTCCTGTGACTTATAGGACTGTTTTGTGCTGCTTGTCAACTGTTCTCTGCTACCTTACCATGCCACTGTGCCATGGTCACAGGACAGTCAGGTGCGGGTAACGTGAGACAGTCAGTGAGTGGCACGGGACAGTAAACTAGTGGCACAGGACAGTGGACAAGTGTGGGACAGCGCACAGGACAAGCAACTGGAACAAGCCAATACAACCAGAACAACACCGTTATTGCAAATTTACAAAAACATTTCTTGATTACAGCGCAGGTTAATTATTTCCAGAAAATAACTAGCCTATATTTAAGGAGAAATTACCATGGCTACCTGAAATCCCATTGGATCGATAAAGGAGCAGTATGTGAGTTTGTGGCTAAAACTGGAACTGCAATCATGTTTGAAATACTGCAGCACATAGTACACCCTCCCCCTCCTCCCTGACAAGAGGTTGCCAGCTAGGTTCCCGAAATCAGATAGGTGGAGGGTGGCGCAATATACACTGACAACATCAAAGTTGAGGCCTGCAACTTCACTCTTTTAATGGGAATATTCAGACTGGATTACTGTTGTCAGTGATAAAAGTGAGAGTATTTGAAATTATCATGATTCCTTAATGTCTGGTGATGTGTCAGGACCATTTTATGATTAGTTTACATATATTTCTTACATACTGTTCCTTTAAGTTGTGGCAGCAGAGGTTTTTGCTGAGAGTTAGCCAGGTAAGCAATATCTTGTTCAGTCATGTAAGCATGGGCATCGCCACTATCTGTAAGTGTAAGAGTTTCTGGTTTCAAAGTAGAACACCTAAATTGTTTTGTTTGATGAAAAATTTGAGAAGAACACCACGTCTAAATATCTGAATGATGACTATAAAATGGCTCATACCCCATTCCCCTTTGCGCTAACCTTGTTGTCAATAGGTCTGTTAACTTTTAGTCCAGAGGATGGCGCCATTTCATTATTTAGGCTACAACAGACCCGTATGCATACGTATAGGACTATGTCTTTCCTGTGTGTTGAATACAGAGGTTTGAAAATATAACGGGGTTTACTTTTTTTGTAACATTATCGTTTTTTCAGTGAGGAAAACAATTTGCTGTTTGATGTTTTAGGACAGGCTGCCGAGTTGGGCGCGTAGGTAATTATGATAAAGGTATAATGTCAGTGTATCTTACATGGTGCATACCCAGCATTTAAAGCATATTTGTTGGTGGTTGTGTAAAGGCTATGACTACAACGCGTATTTGGTTTTAACTAGGTTTTTGCTGAACATCTGCAAGGAAACGGAAATTGTAAAGTCATCTGCCTGTGCGTCTAACGTGCCTCTGCTGCACTTTGCGCTTGCTTTGACTTCCTCGTTGTGTCAAAGTAAAGTTCAGAGCAGGACAGCAAAGAACAAACGTCAACGTTTTAAATCCATCGACACCGTTTTGTAATGTTAGGCATTAAAATACATGTTTCATTTAAAGGCTCTGAAGTAAGTCAATGCGACCAATTTTAGTGCAGATTGATGTCAATTTCTTTGTGTTTTTATGTCAGTCTCAAATTGTGGACTTTTATTATGACGGGTTTTGTTATTTACGCGACCCCAGTAACGTTCGTATTTCTGCGTAACCCACCTTATGCTATGCTAGTTTTGCTGTAGTTACTGTGTATTAATTTGTCCGTAGTGTGTTTTCCTACGAAAAGACATTTCCAGAGTGCCTTTGTTCTGAAAAGATAGTGTTTTGGTTTTACGCCGTTGCTTAGGAGAGGTAAGTGTCAGTATGAATTCAATTACCACAGATAGTTAAACGATATTGTTATTTTCCATTAGCAAAGTTGAGAGTTAACGTTAGCTAACAAGCCTGTCTCGAAACACTAGCCAGCATGATATAAAATTACGTTAGTTTGCCTCCATGGTTGCCGCTGGACGAATTAGATAACAAAGTTGCAATAAGATGTCAAATAACGTTAAAAGTGACGTTCTTCTATCAGAGATGGGAATTGTATTTAAATGGTGAATGGTCCTCTTGACAAGTTACCTTTTCTGCTTATGAATATGAACATGTGGAAATTTCTGTCAACTAGTGTAATGCCAGAGTAACGTTGGGCCTGTTTTTTTTTTTTTTAAATACGTTGATGAAAGCGCAGTTTAATTTTGAAAAGGGACATACTTATCCACATGCAGGTTGGTCTAATATTATACTAGATTGCCAGTTAAAATGAACTTTCGATTAAATTCAAGATGTATTTGACGGGACAAAGTAACGTTAAGAGTTCAATCAGATCAGTGTTGGCGCCGCTCCATAAATCAACGTTCTAATTTACGGATAACTGCATAACCACACGTAAGGTTAGATCAGACACACAACTGGTTCAACATCCCCTGTAGGTTATGGTTGGAAAGTAGATGGCCAGTGTTACCCGTTTCAGGCGCCCAGTGTGTTGTGTCATGATAGCTGTCAGTGAAAATACTTTTGGTAACGTTACAGGTTTTACTGTAATTTAAATTAAGATGATGCGTGAGCAAACTATTGCAATTTCCTGTTCTAGAGGAAGTGTTAAGTTGAGGAACACTGTTCCTATTTTTTCCAGCTTGTTGGCTAGGCTAGGTAAAGAAAAATCTAGACGGTCATGTTTTGGTCCTAGACGGGTTTTGCAGCATGGAGGGCGGACTGACTTCTAGTTCCTCTCCGACAACCTCATTTCAGTCTTAAGCAATAGAACCATCAGTTAGTTGTTAATTTTGTAGGCATTATCTGCTGGACGTGAGTATTGAGTAATCCCCCCCACACACACACACACACTCTCTCTCTCACCATTAAAGGAATACATTAACTTTGTTCTGCAGCGGCGATGCCAGAAAATCAAGTCGAACGCCCGAAAGAGGTTGTAACCGCAGTGGTTGTTGCAGTCTTTTATTTTTCCCATCAAACCAACAAGCTGCATTGATGAGCTGAGTGCTAGGTCGTGTTGTACTGGCTATGCGTAGGACCTTCTGTTGCGGTTTAAGTGATTCCTCTCTACAGTGACTAGAGATCTCTAAAAATGATTTTGAACGGATTGATTTTCTGAGAGAGTACTTAGTTTATTCACAAGTGTAGCTCACACCAGCTGTTTAAAAACCTGTAACAACTGTGAGTGTGTTTGTGTCTCCTCACATCCAGTTAGGATGTCTCTGTTTTTAATCAGGTTTGCGATAATTTGGACGGGATTTATTGATAAAAAAAAACGCCTAGTAATATTTTATATTCTGCATATCTTGTCAGCGATGACGTTATCCAAGACTGCTTTGCTTATCTTCCATAATGCTGAACATCGAGGCGTTTGGGATCCTATTGGTTTTTATGTCGATTTTGGGTTCTCTTATTGGATGTGTTCCCTCCCAGTGTGTTGTCTGATTGGACAGTCCCCGACAAACGCAGAGGGTAGTTGGTTACATGAAGCGTCAACCATACGGTTTCCTTCCTCTTTTTGAAGAGCTTTCGCTGTGAAACGCCAGTCGTGTTGCGGGGCGCGGTCCAGTAACTGTGTTAAACTAGAAGCAAGCTTGAAACGTTAGCTTCTAGTAATCGATTTCGTCTTTTTATCAGTTTAAGATATTGCTTTCAAGATTAATGATTCATTATTTTATCATTTGTAGGTTCCCCGCTCTGACCTTTATGTGAGGATTTAGCCGCAGGGGAACGGGTCACAGACGGGAGGAGAGACTCGGAGCGACCGACCGCAGGATCCCGATAGCTGAGCTTTTATTCGGAGTCTTTGTGGTACTTCCCCGACAATAGGGAATAATCATTCGGAGACTGAGGCAAACACCGTCACTGTCTGCACCCCAGGCTGTGCTCAACGTTGAATTCACCAAACAATGGAAGCGATTGCAAAGTACGATTTCAAAGCAACTGCTGAGGACGAACTAAGTTTCAAACGGGGGGAAATCCTGAAGGTAAACATTTCCATTTTCATACTATTTTACACGTGCTGTATGTTGGGATGGTGACTATGGTAAAGTTAAGCCTTTGCCTGCTTTACCTTAAGTTTAAATGTGCGTATTGTATATTCACTGGGAGCTCAGGGATGTTTAATTTCTAATTGTATTACATGCTCTTAAACTACCCTTTCACCCATAGTGGTTAGCGTTTACTACAGTTACATTTGGGCTACACTTCTGGGCTCTGGTGGCCGATATGCAAGGATGTTTTCGAAACATTTGTTTGGCAGGACACAGACATTTTTCCAAGTGTTACTAAATATCATATCCCACATTGAGGCATATTGTGTTTTTCAGGTTCGTCTCTTGAAAAAACGTTGCCATAGGCAATATGTAGATAAATAGACCAGCATAGATGGTCATGATGGGACACTGCTGATGTAGCCTGTAATGACACTGCAGATATTGGAATGCTGTGTTTATCATTTATCAGTATCATATCCTCATAAATCCATCTTATTACCGTTTTCGCGGACTTGAAAGTTGAGCTCACATTTAGGAGAAAGAGGTTCGCATTTGCTTACTCCAGTAAGACTTCTGAGGATACTGCAATGTAGGTGCAGTACTTGGCCTAAATATAAATGTGTGAAAAATAAGTATAGGTGTTTGATAAGGTTTCCTCTACAGTTTCAGATCTTTTAACCATGAAGCAGATGCTGCATCACAATACTGAAGCTTAGGCCTACTTTTCATTAGAGTAGCATAACTTGATGGTCTGTAATGCATACCAGCTACAAGAGACTGTTTTTCCTTCTGTTTTTGTTGGACTGGCACAAGACCTCACTGCCTTTTTTATTTAAAATACGTCTGTATGTTCAAAACCTTTTTTGTCAAAAGAACAAGGGGAAGTAGTCGATGTTCTCATATTTTAACCAGATGAGATTGCAAGAAGCCAGGAGGACAGAGTTTTTTCCTCTAGCTCCACGGCGTTGAGGTTTAATCATAGTTGTGATAATCCCCTCAGATGAACATGGGTACTTGCTTTTATACCAAGATTACAGGGTCAGATTAATTTCAAGAGCTCTCTTTATTGTTTAATGTTTGTATATAGTTTGATGGCACATATAGATTAGCATTTTTTTACTACTGCTATCTACCTTTGTAGTTTCTTATAGGTCAGTCTGAACTGGAAATAGACATGGTAAGAGAGGGTGAGGGACATTGCTTTGTCTTGGTAGTGTGTGCTCATGTTGTTTTTGTAGAACCATTTGAAATCGTAAAGATGTGTACATTACTTTACCATGAGAAGGGCCAGAAGGGCCCTTTAGAAGAAGTGACCTCTGCCAGAGTTATTCTGTTCTGTCTCACTGTTTTTGTCAAAACAGGGCAACGAGATTTTTGACAACAGGTGCACTATGCCATGCAGGTTCAGCGATGTTGTTGGACCGAGGAGCATTGAAGTAGTGTAATCTGTCTTGATTATAACCCGTCCCTCCAAACCAGGCTCACAAAAATTGTCCTGACTGTCCCCTGATTACAGGAGTCCTCAGAGGCTCACAAGCAGTTTTTACCAACTTTAAGTCTGCTGAATTCATCTGTTAATGTGGCATGAAGATGTAAAAGAATGGCAGCATTCTTTAGGATGTTTCAGTCAGAATATTGCATGTCCTGCATATTGGGTTATACACAGTGTTTGTTGCACAAATGTGTTCAGTGCCTTAGTGGCTTCTGTGAGTGGTCACCTTTGGATTGGGAACCGCTGATGTCCTTTAATCCTGTGGTTTGGACCTCAGAACACTAATGCTTCTGCCTCAGCAAACCTGTGCCATTGCATGCTAACCGCACACAGAGGAAGTGAGTGTTGACGAAGAAGCAACTCAGACAGCTGTCTTCTCTGCTTTACATCTATTTTTGCTGGCTTTCTTTCTACTTGAATTTTATTAGACTCCCCCAAGGTTTAAGCCGGGTGATGCTGCCCCTTTCTTTTTGCTAAGGACACTGTGATGCAGCATGCTAATTTTAAACCAATAGGATGTGCTTGGAACATGGCTACTTTTAATGGAGCCGTAGATACCAAAGCAGAAGCCACAAGCTTTCTCACCTTTTGCAAATCATAACAATGTGTAAGACAGCAAAAAAATGATAAAGAAAGGCCCACATGTAATGCAAAATATAATTGAAGTAGCCCCAGCTGTTTACTTTCCTGTCATGTCTCTGTCACTCAGTGTCCTCTCACCTGTCAGCTCTCCAGCTGTGTCACCTGATGCCTGCAGCAAACGGCCCATGCATATTTAAGCAGATGTGTTTGGATGGCACGTTTGTTTGTTTTGGTGTTGTGCTGTGGGAACGAGAAACGGTGGACTCTGAGCGAGCAGCATGCTGATGCCGAGTCCTGCTGACTGCAGTGGCCTGCATAAACCATAGCTTATTCTGTCACTGTGTAGAAGCTCCTCGTTGACACTAATATGGCCAGAGCAGAGCCAGGTGTGAGGAGTCAATATGAGGCGGTCATGTATAAAATTTTTTAGGCTACTTGAGGTCCACCTCAGTCTGCTGTGAGACTTTTGTGTTCATGTGGTCATTACTATTTGTTGTGTTTTGCAAAAAAATGTGGATATATGGTTCCTTGCTTGTAATTTTATATTGCTTTGCTATGCTATACAAGTGGTGAAGATGAGAAGGGTTTTGTTCTCAGCTGTGAGGATTATAACAACAGAAGCAAAAATGTATCTTTTCAGCGATGAAAGAATCCTTACGCAAACCCCAGAGACCAGTCGATGGATGAACCTGGCTTTGCCCAAGTCTGCAATGTTAAAAAAAAAAAAGAAGAGGAAAGAATATGCACCAGTAAACCAGTCTTTAGTAACAGGCACAGCAAAAGTCAGTGAGAATAGACAGGCTGTTTGGGGAGTATCTGAGTCTTATCTGGTTTACTTAGCAACCCAGCACCCATGCACAGGGTTCTTGACTTTGTAAAGTACTGGTACTGGCCAGTACTGGCGTAAATGCCTGTATAAGTTTGTTCTACCATCAGGGCAGGCACTGCAGTACAACTGGTGGAGCGTAAGCAACAAAGTAATCACCCTAGCCATGGTGGATGGATTGCTGTGTTGACTCTAACCCCTACAGCCTCATCCCGGACTGTATGGCTATTTGCAGAGTCACATCCATCTCCTTTCTCTTTCATATGTACAAAAAAAAATGTGATAGAGGGGAGGGGAACCAATCAGCTCTCAAGCCACAGCCAGTAGAAGCATTTTAAGGATACCTTTCATTTGATCAATGGTCTCTGACATCTTTTTAGCATTACCTTTTCTTGGATCTCTGACCCTACAATCTTGTCCTTTGTTGAGTGGTGCTGAAGTAGGGTCCAGATTCATGGCAGTGCCCTTGGGCAGGCCTCCTGGCTTCTCACAGAGAGGAGTTGAGTCTTGCGTCTGCTTGGCGGCCATGCCCTGTCTGCGGGGGGTGGTGGTGGGCTGGAGGGTGTTACGCCGTGGCAGGAGGCGGGCTTTTGTAAGTTCCAAGATTAAGCTCATGTCAAGACAGGACTGAGCTGCGGTGGCTCTTAGTCTGCCAGTTCTTATGGCCTCATTGACAGGAATTTCCCCAGAGTTGAGAGGAGCAGTGAGTAAACCCTTACTCCAGAAATCATGGTCATTCCCTGAGTTACTGTGAACAAGTTACAGATGTGGATCCAAGTGGCTTAGCGCTCTTCTGGTCCATGTCATTTTCTCCTATAGATCAGTCAGTTTTAAAGTTCACTTCTAGAAGTTTCTTGTGATGAGAGCAGTATTGAACAGGTTTATGACTGTCATTCACTTTATTCCATCACTGACGTCATACTCTACATCATGTGATATTTCGTTTTTACTTTCTGTATTTCAGTTCTTCAGACAAGCTAACATGCATATTGAGCTCAAGCTCTGAGGATCTCTCGTGCTCACTGAGTCAAGTGTATGTTGCAGTACAGCCATAGACTCAAGAAAGTAGCCACAGCATAGTTGCATGCTTTCTTACCTTTAGCTCTATTTGTAGATTATGGTTTCCTGACTTATCACACTTGAACTTCTCATTTATCCATGACGGGACTGAAGAGAGAAAGAAAAGCCTTAAACTGGTGCACACGTGTTGCTAAACACAAAGCAGACAGATTTGTCCTTTCTTATGAACATGCCCTTCCACTAACCCTTAATGATCAGTCTCTGTATTAGGATGGGAAAGAGGGCCTCTTATGTCTGTACATATGCTTTTTCTCTATGTGCTACCTAGAAGGTTTAGGACGCTGACCGATTTCACAGAATTAATGCAATTTGCCCCCTCTTAACTGATTTCTTCCCCAGGGAAGATTACCAGCGGCTTATGCGTGTTTGATTGCCGCATTTGAGGAGCACGGCCAGAGGATTAGGAGGCCAGTTCTCCTCAGAATGGATGGCGGGCACTAACGCCCAATCTGATTTGGCCCTCACAATCCAATAGGTGTCCAAATGAGGAGTTGCCGACGGGTCCTCGGAGAAGATCATCTCGGGCCTCTAATACAATCATGGTGCTGCGTCACAGGGGGAAATGGGGGTTGAGAGAAGCAGAGGGAGTCTGAGAAATTGTCCCACCGCTCTGAATACGACTTGGCTGAGAGGATTTTTTTTTTTTTCCTCTCCTCCCTTTGAACTGTTAATGGCCGGCTGTACGCCTGGTCCCCAAGGGGTTGAAATTTCGCAAGGAAGACATCTTAAATATTTCACGGAATGAGATGGAATATGGAGAGGTGCAAGGGTGAATCAGTGTGCAGGTGGTGACGTCAGTGAGCATGTCTGCACTGAGCCCTGCAGGCAAGAAAAAAAGAGGATGGTTTTTCATTACCTCTCTGGATCTTCATTATTACGCAACCACACCGTCTTCCTCTCTCTCTCTCTCTCTCTCTCTCTCTCTCTCTCTCTCACTCTCTCACTCACACACAGACACAACACTGCAATCTCTAATATGTACTGACTTCCTGTTGACTGATTTAGTTTAAAATCTGTGGTGGGAAAAGGTCAACGTGAAAAGCTGAGTTGATGGAGCTGATGATGCTAGTCAGTCGCGGGTGTCAGATCTTTAGTCCTGTGGCACTGCCACTCTGCCAGCTCAGCTGACATGCTGGCTGACATTTCAGATTACACCCGTTTGGCTTAACACGTTTGTCTCTAGGCCAGACAGACAATTTGTGCTAGCTTTCCTAAGCTTCACTCTGGCCGTCCTCATAAAAGCTTGTGTGAACTGCATATGAATAGTGTTTGGTCCTTTGCATGCTTTAACTGTTTATGTTGCTTTTTTTTCTCTTCGGTGAATGGGACATCATTTTCTGAGCATTTAAACTTTTTAAAATTTATTTACACCCAGACGATCACACCCAAGGTGTATTTGAACACACTTACCCTACAACCTTTTGCTAGAAACCGTATCGGTTAAAACCCAAACACAGATTCCTTCGTAATGAAGTCTTGCTTGCAATTGTCTCTGGGATGGATACTGATCTCCAGAGAATTTTGTGGGCATGGACGCACAGGGTTGTTTGCCAGAGGTGGCCTTGGCAGTGGCATTATTCAGCCTCATTTTGGGCAGTGGGCCTCTGAGAAGGCCCCATCATTAGGCCTAGTGTATAAACCGTGCAGCAAATATTCATAACACGGATGTTGCATGATTTAACTGCTGTGTCTGCACTGATTTTTCTTTATGTTGTGAAATCAGTCCCCTTTATCAGAATCAAGCCAGAAAACATCTTGTTATTATTGATTTTGTGGAACCCAAGCCAAAATCTGTAACTTGGTTATGGTTCAGTTTCTTCACTCCTTTTGTTGGCCCTTTCCATCTGTGGCGCGTGGACACACCCATGTAGTCCATCAGAGAGAGCTCTGTGTAAGCTGTGTGTGTGTGTGTGTGTGTGTGTGTGTGTGTGTGTGTGTGGTGACGAGGGGTGTCACTGAAGGCCACCCTCTTTTGTTTCATAATGCTGGATCGTAGGCCAAAGCCTTTTGTTGATTCTTGTGCTTGTGTCAGTGGATTTCATATCCAAGAATAGAAAGTGCTTTTATAATCCCGTCTGCCAAATGGACTTTGCATTAAAGATCTTTATGAAGAGCCGCTTAAAACATCATCGCTGTGATGGAGTGAGCCTCAAGTCAGAATAAAGCCTCATCTACTGTCATGGTATAAACATACAGCACTCAAATGCCTATGACTAGTCTCGTATTTTTGGACTGTTGTAACAGGAAATGTTTTTTTTTTTTTTTTTAATAATCAGGGCTCTTAATGGCCTCAGAAAGAAAGGGGTTTTTAAGTTTGTGTGTGTGTGTGTGTGTGTGTGTGTGTGTGTGTGTGTGTGTGTGTGTGTGTGTGTGGTGTCACGTCATGCATCAAACCATTTGCTCAGTCTGAAGCCACACTGGTGTAGTCCTACTTTGATCTTGACCACAGTGATGTCTTGGGGTGTGTGTGTGTGTGTGTTTGTGTGTTATGAGTAGTGCTATATTGCGA
>JAVQKI010276536.1:0-10009 GCA_036025975.1 Nematalosa erebi
CTTGTCCCGTATTAATACTAACTGTATTTTAGTGTTCTTTTAGGTGGAAGGTAACTGTATTCGCCTTTTGTATGTAAGGAGAAACTAATCAGACTTTACAAGCAGGAAGCTATAAGAAATTGGTTGTGTTCGTGAATAGTGGCCCCTGAGAATGTTTGGAATATATTGGTACCAGTTATTTTAGCACAGTGGCTACCTGGACACACCCTCACAGCTGTTGCTGGCCAGATAAAAAGCTCTTGGTGTATGTTTTCCATCCATTCAGCAGTTTGCCTGTCTCCTCGGCTCCATGTTCATTCACAGACCAGGAGGGTATTCTCTGTGTGGTGCAGTCAATACTGCAGTCTGTGATGGCCTAGACTGACATCACACATACAGATATACACACTCTCCTGATATGCAGTTTACACACTCTACTACACCAGAGACACAAACCACACATTTGTTCAAGTGAGTGAACACATACACACACACACACACACACATGCACACATACACACACACATGTGTGGGCACACACATGGTTAAGAATTGCTACCAACCAGCCAGGAAATTAACAGTGTAAATTATTAAAGCAATTTTCAACTCTGCAAACAGTACTGAGCTGAGCAGACATATGACCACACGTGTGTGCATGCGTGCGTGTGTCTGCACACATTATGTTCTCAATTTTGTATGTGTGTGCAGGAGTTAGTGATGGCCAGACCAACACAATGTAGGCCATTTACTTGCTCACCGTTTCACATGGCTTTGAGTAACAAGGTCATAGACCCGCCCCCCAAGGTTAGTAATAACACACGTGCACACACACACACACACACACACACACACACACACAGCCACCTCTGGAAATCATATGTGAAGTGGTCATTTGCATGTCTCAAGTGGCGGTGGTGGGGACTGTGTCGTCGGTGCCTTTTGAAATGGAACGCAAACAACTGGGGCGCAGCCAGGGGTCCAGCTCCCCCTCTCAGTCTTCACCACTAGATTCCTGCCTCCCTGCAGCCCCCTGCCGCATCCCATGCACACCACAGCCCCAGCCCCGGGTCTACGTTCGTGAAACATGCTCTGCGTTTGAGGATGAGAAGGCAGTGCCCGTGTCACATATACATAAATTCATGTGCCCCACCACCCCCCACCCCTGTACGCTTGTCCCCAGTGTTTGCGAGTAAATATTCTGCCGCCTTGGCTGTGAACTCAAGCTGTGACTACTCTTCCAGCCCTTCTTTAATTTATTTGGGTTTGAGGAGGGAAGCAGGAGAGGGGTGGGGGGAGGCTCACAGCGCTCGCCACTCATCTTGTATCAGTTCCTCTTTAAACACTGCGAGCCTCCATCTGGAAGTGTCGCCAGTCAAATCCGACGGGTATGCCACGTTGTACGTATGACAGCGGCTGCAAGTGGGTGCTTCTCACGCTGTGAAAATGCCTCAAGATAAAAGTTACTGATGCCTGGTAATCACAGCCTGATGGCATGGATATTGGACCCTGTGCATTAAAATATATGTTCTGTGTACGTTGTGTCAGGAGGAGGGTGTGGGCACTAACCACAGCCATCGCTACTTTGATGGCTGTTTGAATAGAGTTTGATTGCAGGTTTTAGGACATCACTGATGGCTCTGTGATGATCTTCCCCAGGTGTCTGATTAAGCTCAAGGTGACTTGTTAGGCCCCGCTAGCCGCCAGCGAGTCCTGCCAGCTTTTCATCCAAATGGCAGTAACGGCAAAGACCACTCAAGAGCCAGCGGCTTCCTCTGCCATCTAATGTGTGCTCTTGCCTCACTGTGATCCCTGCCTCTTCCCTGCTCCCCGCTCATGCGTCTCAGTTTGTGTGACAAAATAAGGAATAAATTAGAGAAATGGAAGTTAAGGAAAGCTGGATCTCATAGATGTACTGTATATGAATATACAGTACGCATGTGAAAAGGCCTATTTCCCATCCTTCAGTGCTTTTTGAAGATTGTGTAACCTTGTGTAGCTTATGTGGTACATGTTGATACAAATGGAAGTCACCAGATAAGTCACTTCAATTTTTTGAACTTTCATATGGTAATGGGTTTTATTATGTATATGTGAGCTAGTCAGATTAAGCAGGTCTTTGCAGGTCTTTGAAATTTGGCCTGGCAAGGTCTAGCAAGGTTTAAACTGTGACACTTGATGCGTAGACAGCCTGGGCAGCCTTGAAACTTTTAATCTAATAATCAGGCCTTGATAAGAATCAGCCTCTGTATGTCATTGTACTGTACTGTACTGTACTTCATTCCACCCCCCTAGTAGGATGTGAAAAGGATGGAACTATTTGCAACGCTATACAAAACTATGGCGTTCCATAGAAATTTCCTTGGTTTCCATGAAATGAAATGAGTTTGAAAAGTTAACTTGCTGAAATTGAATAGGATATTGTCAAGGTTGGAGAATTATATTAATAAATAATTGTTTTGTGAAGTTAACCTTTATCAAATATTCCTTATATATTCTAAGATTCTGAGATACAAATATTCTTTTTTCACTGAATATACATGCAGAATTGTACGTGACCTTGAACTTTTGACGAGCGTAGCCATCCCTGCCATGCGCTTGTTTCTGCATGACTGACTGAGTTTGTGCTAGTTTGTTTTTCTTCATTGTGGATCCAGTTGTTGCGATGAGAAACTCATAGCTCAGTCTGTGCTCCGCCTCACGTCTTGAGTTCATTCCGTCAGCCGTCAGAGCTGCATCATTGTAAGCACAGCAATTCAAATGCAGCTAAGGAGTAGACACTTGCCAAGTGTTCTGCCGAGTTTGTTTTGCCTCTAAAGAGCATATGCTGTTTTCATTTGTAATGTTTGTGTATGATTAAGGCTCAGCTTGGTGAGTGATTGAGGTGTCATTGTATTATTTATTTATTTTTCCTTTCCCCCCCCCTTTTTTTAAGAGGAGGATGTGAGAGGCACAGTGTTGTCTGCACTCCTTGGTCCTCTGAAGTCAGGGGTTTTGATAGCACTGTTGACACAGCCAGCACTTGGCAGACCTGTGCCTTTGTTCTCCCAGGAAAGAATGCCAGCGGCATGCGAAAGCAATAAACAGAAGAGAGAGAGGAGAGCGGGGTGGGAGGGAGAGAGAGAGAGAAATAGGTATCAAATTTAAACCAGCCTCGTCAGATGAAGAAATAGGAATGCTGTTGAACTTAGCATGATGCTGTGCAACATCCGTCACCCTGCTCCAGATGACGATAAGGAAAGTAAACATGCAACATTAGCGTAAAAGTGGCTAGCATTATCAGACAGGGGGCACCCCAGCAGGGCCAATCTTATCAGTCGCACGGAGCCCGTATCAGGCCAGATCTCTTAGTATTGCAGAACGGAAACCGATCATGATAAGTCCTGAGAAAAATCCCCCCCCTTACACGGAAACACCTGTCCCAGCCTTAAAATGGCTTTGGAGGAGAGCCGGCTGGAGCCAATTATTTTCTCGCAGTCAGCAGGGCTGCTATCTGCTGGGATTAGAGTAGGAAGTGCTGACCAGGGGCTTGGGCCTGCCTCGTCACCCATGACTGCCCCCGCCGGAGCGGAGCAGAGTGTTGGCCCGTCGGCACCTGTGTGCACCGCGGCGTGGTGTGAGCTGAAGGTGGAGCAGATCCCATCCCATCTGACCAATCCCCCTCACCCATGGAGCTCTGCCAGGCCTGGAGGGGGGTGAGGTGTCTATAAGAAGCAGAGGAAGCGGCTTTGGCACTGATGGACAGTGGTAGGGGGCGGGAGGAGTGGTTGGGGATTGATGGTGGGTGGAGACATTTGGTGTGATTTTGGTGCATTCTAATGGATTTGTGGTTTGTGGAGGACTTAATGTGTCTTGATGTGATTTGAAATCTATTTATTATAGGCACTGTGTGGGGAGGTGTGAGTAAGTGTGTGTGTGTGTGTGTGTGTGTGTGTGTGTGTGTGATGGAGATAGGTAGAGTGCTTGCGTGTCAGCGGTCTGGCTGTGGACGTGATTGTGTTTTGATGAGGTCTCAGTGGCGTGCCCCGCTCCTCTCTCGTTTGAGATGCGTGGCGTCACGCATCCCCATCGCTTTCCCAATTTGACAGCTGATGGGATCTTAGATGGAATGTGTAAGGCTCTGAATTGCCAGCAATATACATAATGACCTCATTTCTCTTTCCCATCCGTCTGTCCTCAGCGGCACTCCTCCCCAAGCCTTCGTCCTCCCATCCTGTGTGATTTTCTGTGTCTGTCTCTCTTTCTCTCTCTCTCTATCTCTCTCTCTCTCTCTCTTTCACTCTATCTCTTTCTTTCTCTCTCCTCTCTTACTGCAATCTGTCGCTACATCTCTCTTTCTTTCACCCGAGCCTGGATCCCACGCTGTCTCCATCTTAGACCCTCTCCAGTCTGGCCAACATATCCTCATATTTCATCAGAAAACGGCTCATTGGGCTAACCCATCATCTCAGTCCCCGGTGTGTGTGTGTGTGTGTGTGTGTGTGTTTCTATTACTAGTGAGAGAAGCCATACGTTCTTCCTTCTCGTCAGGGAGGATCCCATCATTCTTCTCATATCCACATTACCAGTAGATGTAGCAGCATAGACATCTGGCCAGTTGAAACATTTCAACCTGTACCACTTTTTGGTGTTGTGTCTTAAGCAGGCCAACAATGGCACCCGTGGGGTCACATGATTACTCAGCATCCGTGCTATTATATCATATGTCTGTTTGTCTCTTGTGGTATTCTCCACAAGTTCAGATTGATGTGAAGGGGCAGGGATATCATGCATTCAGATTCAGACAAGATATTTATCTTCAGTGTAAGTGCTGGATCCATTCATTAATATATTTCTCAATGTACAGTATTTCTCGATCAACATTCATCTGCCTTTGCACATTACATATTTACATGTGCCTCACAGTCTTTTCAAGTGACCCTATGTGCAGTACAGTAGGTTATCAATTCACATGTGCATATGTGTGTACGTGTGCATGATGAAGAGAGTGTTTACGGCCGCTGACAGACAGGATGTGAGCCAGCATTTCCCCGTACTGTCTCCAGAATGAGTTAATGGATATAAAGTAGAGAATACAGATAGCTCCCTAATCTGATTTCTCCTGAAACTAGGCACTTTTTTCCCCTCCCGTCCAGTATTGCTCAGCATGCATATAGGATTGCGTGTTTGATTTGTGGCCTCCCCTACCCCCAGCCCCCTCCACCGCTAGAGAGGAAGAGAGGCAAAGAGAGGACGACAGAGAAAGAAAACGGAGATAGAGCAAGAGAATATGGAAGAGATTTGTGTACTGGCAGAGCACCTATCACCGGTGCCGAGGAGATGCGGACATTTCTCACCGTGGCGTTTCTTAACGCCGAGATCACTCGTCCTTATCGCCGGTTCGCTGGAGTCTCGCCAGAACTCCTGCCTGACGCCGCAGTCAGTGACACATGGTCCTCTATCTGGCAACCCCCCACCCTCCACCCCCAGATGCATTACCAATCACCCCCTGTGCCATTTACATCCATTTGCCCAGTGCTGTCATCGCGGCCCGACCACAGGAGAGGCTGTATTTATTTGGATAGATTTACATCTATTCATCATATTTTACAAACTCCGCTTTCAATTTGTAACTTGCTGAAGTCTATTTTTCAGAGCCATTTTAGAGACATAGGCTATTTATCGCATTTCTTTGTGTTGCTGCCTTATAAATGCATAGCCCAGGTATTTGTGTGTGCGCATGTGTTTGTATTTGTGTGTGTGTGTATGTGTGTGTGTGTGTCGGATTTTTGTATATGGATGAAGTGTCGTTTTTTTTTTTTTTTCCCTCTCTCCCCTTCTCTGCCCAAACAAACCAGCTTTGCTGTATTATTCATCAGGCACTTGCCGCTGCACATATCGCCGGTGCAGAGGCGACGTGCGGCGGCAGGAGACAGTGTCTGTGGCAGCAGTGGTGGCGGTGCTCACGGGCATGAGACGGATAGTCACATGGACATGGTCTCTCCTCCAACTCTCCTGCGGGCTGACGCCGGCCTGACAGTGGAATTCATTTTCAGAGGAGCTGCTGTGTCTGTGACTGTCTGGACTGGTGTGTGTGTGTGTGTGTGTGTGTGTGTGTGTGTGTGTGTGTGTGTGTGTGTGTGTGTGTGTTGTGGTGTATTGTGTTGTTGTGGTTGTGTGTGTTGGTGCGTGTGCACACTTGCCAGGGTTGTGGTAATGAGATTGGGCAGTCTCCTGCTTTAGTATTGAAGGCACACAACTCCTGCCGCCACCACCCCCGTCGCCTCAGCAGCACACACATACAGACACAAACACACACACACACACACACACACACACACACCTCCAACTTTAAAAGCAGTAAAGCACACGGGGATGCAGTGAAATGTTTATGAGGCTGCAGTGGCGTGGGCAGTGAGCGGCGAGAGGAGGGATATAAACCGCCGCTCATCTCTAATCACTCATCGACGGCCATCAATCTGCCGCTTGGCCCCCGGGTCCCCATAGCGCAGCAGTTCGGCCCGGCCCGGCCCAGCCCAGGGTCTACCTCAGCAGAGGACATTTTTCAACCGCCACCTTGCCGCCACCCCAGTAATGACCACGCAGAGTTAAGCATTCCTCCATCTTTCATTATCTGAGCCGGCTGCTGTAAAGCGGGACACCGGAACCCGATCGCTGCCATGGGCTGTGATGAGAGCTGCATCGGTACACAGGGCGGGACAGGACGGGACGGGACGGGGCTAGGAAACTAGAAAAAAAGCGAGCGTATGTGCTATAAAGCGACTCCGTCTAGAAGATTCCAGAGTGTAAGGGGTAGTGAGGTCAGGTGCATAGTATGGGATGCACCACGCCAAGCCGAGATTGCAGGACCGTGGCCCCGCATAAATCCTGCCCCCCTCCCTTGAGACGAATTGGAAATTTCTCTGTGGTATTTAAGCAGGACAGATTATCTCTCACCCAAATGATCCTCCTTTTTTGGATGAAGGTTTTTGCTCTCGGACTGTGATGCAAGGTTAAGGCAGTTTTTATTCAGTCGAAAAAAATTTAAATTATAAAATGTTTCCAAGCTTTGGCCTGTGGGGCGGGGATTGTCTGTGGCGTCAGGCTGCTGTGTGGGGCGCCAGGTTTGTCCTAAGCCTCTGCAGCTGGCCGCTTCTGATTTGAACCCCATTCTGGGTGGGATTGCCAGTGCACACAATCATCACATTGGATTAAAAGTTGTTGTGATTTTAAGTACTCAACTCCTATGCCAAAATCAATTGAAAGAGTCAATACTTGGAGCCATCACTGCATTTTCCACTTTTCTAAGAAGATGGTGTGAAAGCACAGCATAGTAAAGTGCCATGCCTCCACTCTTTCTTTCTTTCTTTCTTTCTTTCTTTCTGTCTTTCTTTCTTTCTTTTTTGCTTTCTTGCTTTTTTTCTTGATTAGACCAGAGCATTTCCCCAGGAGCCCATTTGGGGAATAAAGCAACTTTACATTTTAGTTTCTAAAATGTCCTCACAGGAGATTAGCTAATTCAGTTTCCTCTGTGATGCTGCAGTCGATGCATACAGCCTCCTATCCACCGAGGCCACTCCACTATTTCTCACTGTGTGACTTATAAACAGCTCATAGTTTAACACTGACATTCTTACTGATGATCTTCTCAAAAGGTTTTCATTTTTTTATTACCAATTGTCAAGATGGAGGTGTTTTTTCTTGGAGAGGATTTTAGTATTATCTTTTCTCACATCTTAGCCCAGGATAGTTGCAGGGACGTAGCTGATATTTTCACCGCTCCTCAGGGTAGTCTGTATGTGCCAATATCCCCCTAGCAATCCAACATTTAATCAAAGAACGAAAACACCCCTCAACCCCCAACAAATGAATAAATAGAAAAATAAATAAATAACAGTATTATTACAAATGCATTCAGAGCTCTGAATATGTTGTGTATTCTTACTTCCTGCTCCTCTGGTCCTGTCTGTCTGTCTGTCTTGTCTGTCTGTCTGTGTGCTTGCTGCTTTGCTCCTGATGTGTTTCTGCACTCATTAAGCACCAGCGGAGGCAGAGGGGCTCTGCCAGCCTCTGCTGACCCTCAGTGTTGCCCCCTGAGAGCAGCAGCACTATATTTAGTCCTATCTGGCCCGAACACACTCCACAAGGCTCACAGCTTTTTTTTTTCTTTCTTTTTGATATGTGTGTAGGTGGTATATGGCATGGAGTGTAGCAAGCATACACACACACACACACACACAAACACACACACACACAGACACAAGAGCTGTAAGGAAATGATCTACATTGCCAAATATGCCTTTACATGGTTGCTGTAGGAGGATAGGGTTGTCAGTGACTGTGGCTGGAGTTTTATTTTTTACATTTAATATGATGATGTTTATTAATTATTAATTACCAATAAGGTTTTCAGTAAGGCATGGCTCTGGTGCAGATATAAGAAAATTAGTTTATTTTTGCATGGAAATGCAAAGCTAGGGTCTTACTCTGCTTAACTCCTGCTCTCTCCCCATCCCTCTCTCTTTTTCTCTCTCTCTCACACACACATGCACACAGACACACTTACACACACACAGCACACACTCACAGGAGAGATGAGGGTCGAGGAAATTGGCTGCGGTGGTGTATAAGATGGGTGTCAGCGTGTCCTCTCCTTGGCAGCCATAAAAGTTAATTAAGAAAAGAAATTTTTATTGTGCCTCGCTGCTTGAACACGAGCTGCTGGCTGCTGCTTAATAATGCCCCTCTCGGAGCTGTTGTCAAGATGAGGAGCCCCTCTGAATAATGTGTGTATAGTTTGGTTTGTGTGTGTGCGTGTGTGTGTGTGTGTGTGTGTGTGTGTGTGTGTGTGTGTGTGTGTGTGTGTGTGCACGCACGCGCAGAGTGGAATGTGTGCTTGGGTGTGTCTGTGTGTTCGCGTGTGTGTGTGTGTGTGTATCTGTGTGTGCTGGTGCATGTTCGCATGTGCATGCCTTTTTTGTATGTGCGTATCTTAGCAAGCATTAGTAAGCACAAGGTTGTTGAGTTGATGTGTTTGCGTTATTTTTTTGCCCATTACCTCCCATTATTGACAAGATGGAATATGCTCCGTAGAATGCAATTATTCCCTGGCAGAATCTTTTCTGAGTGTTTATACCCTCAACCCCGTAGTTCTTTATATGATTCTAGAACCAGATGGAAAAGTCTGGTGCACTTGAAAGTGTTCCCTGCTCATTGGAAGCAATTGAGTGCACAGCCCTGTGAATGAAGTGCATTGCAGTGAAATGGTCCCTTCCAGATAAGCAGTGATTCTTTTTTTCGTGGTTGTGTTTTCTCCTGATCCGCTCTTGTGTTTGCTGGCTGGTGCCCAAAAATTATTTTCAGGAGTTCAGTGGGTAACACAAACTTCTACTGGAGGGTTTTGCTTGTCAGAATCAACAGTTTGTCTTCTTTTTATTTTCTCTACCCGGTACTAACAAATGCAAAGCCAAGCCTACTTGCTAACCTGTGAAATTCAGATCAATTTGACTGATTTTGCAATTTTTCCACTAAGTCTCTCATTCGCTCACCTAGTCACTCACTCTCTTGCCATCTTTAACCTTCCTCTCTGTTATTCTGTATGCTCAAAGGTTCTGATGAAGTTTAACATGCTGCTGTGTTGATCAAAGGCCTGTGCTGATGGACTGTGGGCAAAGCAGAAGAAAGGGGGAGGAGAAGGGGAGGAAGGAGAGGACAGGAGGATGAGCACTGGGGCAGAAAAGGATGCATTAAGCAATTAAAGTTAGGGAGCAGAAGAATTGATGCAAGGAGTGATGCAAGGAGTTTTTTTTTTTTTTTTATTCCGTCGTTCAGTAATTGCCTGGCTATCACTGCTGATCACAAGGGAGTGAGGCCTGAGGGGATGGAGTGTGTTTGTGTGTGTGTGTATGTGTGAGTATGTATGTGTGTGTGTGTGTATATGGCTCTGTGTGTGTGTGTGTATTTGTGTGCGTACGTGTGTGCTGTGGTTTGTGTGCTGTAGTGTGTGTGTGTGTGCGTACATGTCTGTGCTGTAGTGTGTGAGTGTGTGTATTTG
>JAVQKI010276840.1:0-12858 GCA_036025975.1 Nematalosa erebi
TCTCAATTTTGCTAATTGTTTTTAGCAATATATCATTACCCACCAATACTTTGTAGGGGAAGAATGTGAAAGGCCTGTGGCATATTTGTTATAGGTAAATCTCTGTAAAAAGCACATATACTGTAGATCAAGATCAAAGTGTATATTTTACCCTGTCTTTGTGGTGAAACATACAGGTGTTGTTGTCAGTAATCCTGTTTGACTGACCATAACCACAGACGTAGAACAGCAAAACAGATAATTGAGTAGCAAGACTTGAGCTCACTTTTCTATCTCACAGAGTGTAGGAGGAGAGAAAAGGCTCCAGGCCTGCACTAGGCTCCATGACGTTTGTCGTCTTCATTTGTCCTGACGTCTCCTCCTCAGTCATTCTCAATCAATCCAATCTCAATCTCCATTCTCAATCTTTCGACAAACAAATCAGAGGAGTAGACTCTCGCAGAGTTTGACCTTCCCTGCTTTGGCCATTTTGTGTTGCCCATTTTTTGGGAGTGCGTCGGGGAAAACTTAAAAACTCGCAGCGACTCCGAAAACTGGGGTCAGACGATTTCTCCATTTTTAACCATGGCGTCTGTGAGGCAGAGAGCCAAAAGACTTCTCGTACGGTGTTGCTCACTACCTTTAGGACATGGCAAGACTGTGCTGCTTTTGAGGACGGTGTGGCACTGCACTCTGAATCTATGAGTAATCCCTCCCCTCCGTCTTTGAACTTAATCCTCTCAACGGGCGCTGACCCGGGGCCCGGCTCACTGTGCGCACATCAAGAGACCTGCTTATATGCATATAGGCTCTCATCCACGGCACAAATCAGAAATGACTGCCGCCACCGCAGCCGCTCGTGCTGGCTATGACGTGCATTTCAAAAGAGACGGCGATGCTTTTATTTTTGTCGAGGAAGACACAATGGTTTCCAGGGTCTTTTACAAGTACTGTGAAATTAGACCTGGACTATCCATTATCAGCAAGCTTTCTGAAACCCCCTTATTTTTTCTTACTATAAAGGAATGAACCTGACTTCAAAGCTCAAAATGTTCGACGTTTGAAGTCTACTTCTCTTTGTTTTTTTTCCCCCTTCAACTTTGTTCTTTTATTATTTATTTTTAAGTGGGCTGTTTAGTTAGTTGTAAGACCACCTGTGTTTTAATGCTGAGATATTTAGATGTTAGATGTTTCTATAAGATATTTTTTTCTCTGATTTATGCCCAAGCATGTTTCAGTGTTTGATGTTTTTTTATGTGTCAAACACAAATTCTCAAGTAATGTAGTGTAAACAGTGTTAGTGTAAACAAGTGCTTAGTGTTGGAAATAGTTCCCAAATATGTTATTTTGGAATGGTTGTACAATGCTATATGCAAATATTTATTTATGAATGGGCACTGTGCATGAACAGTACAATGCAACATGTACATTAACTTACTTTGGGTTTTTATTTTGCAGTGCAGTGCAGTTGTGCACTGCCAACCAACTACTGGTTAGCAACCATGTTATGGGAAAATGGATGCCTGGATTTTATGTGTGTTTTTTTGTGTGTCTGTGTGTGAGTGTGTGTGTGTGTGTGTGTTTTTACCTTCAAGGTCCACTAGTCAGTGGACCACCAGGTTCAGGCGATGGTTTGGGTAAAGCACACTGTAACCAGTGCCTTGCAATACTACTACGTGAAGGTAGTTGTTGAACCAGAAATCACAACTGTTGTGTGTAATGGAGTCGATCTTCTATAAGCTACCAAATCAGTATGATAATGTCCTCATCATTCATCTGTTAGCCTCTTTTAGTGTTAAAGGAGAAATCTGTTAAAAACCAATCCGTTTTCCAGGCCGTATTCTAATTAAGTGGTTAAGTGATAAGTATTAAGGTTAAGTGGGCCTGGCTAAGTTAAAGGCACACCAGGCTAGGTTTTTAGGTTCATTTACTGTCAAGCAAAACTGAAACTGAATAAAAATGATATCGTTTATTACCTTGTCAGTCAACATATCGCTGTGAAAATGATCATCACTGGTTGCTATTTTTTTGTTTGCAAACAAATGTAGTTTAAAAAAAGCTAACAGAGGAGCCTGTTGGTTTTGTTTAGTTAAGAGAATGAGCACTTTAGGTTCTGCTAAGAGCAAGTTTACCACGACCTCTGGGTTAACTTACCCTAGTTTGCCACTTAACCACCATCTTGGAATACCCCCGTGTTGTTTGAGGTCACCGAGTGCTGTCATTAGGAAAAAGCACACCTAACATTCACTGTGGGGCACAGAAACTCCCTTTCTGTTTCATTTTTCTATGCTCAATTTAATTAACTTTAGCTTCTGGTTTGCTATTCATTCTATGTTGTATCAAATTTTCTCATTCTTTTTCCTACCGACATTCTTTATGTGACCTCAAACAGCAGGTCTATGGACTGAATCACACCGGACTTCTCCTTTAAGCAAGCATGGTTCTAACAATGCCAGAATCACAGGTTAGCCACTCAGGGACCACACATACCCATTGAAAATGCAGGCCAGTAATTCTCTTTTTTGGTAAAAGCATTTGCTAAACCAATAAATGTTGCTGTAAATTTAATAATGGCCATTGGACAACAGCCCCTCTAGGAGAAGCGTCCCTTGTTTGATCACTGATCCAGTGAGCACATCTGCAAAAACAGTGAATAATGGACTCTTGGCTCCAGTCTGGTTGTCTCAGAAACATCACAGGAAAAGAAACACAATGAAAGGGTTGTGTTTTAAATCTTTAAAAATAGCTCCACTTGTAAAATGTCACCATGATGAAGATGCTTCCATAGGACAGGGAAGGTGTGGAGGAAGAGGATAGCTGTGCAGAAAGGCGACACTATTAATTTGTTAACTCAACGCACACGTAGCAAAAAAGCACAGCCTTGCTTTTTGTGATTACAGTTCACCAAACACATCTGCTCTCAGTCAGCTTCAGTGAATGCTGTCATAGCAGCAAAGCTTTTCTGGCCTCTCTGACAAAAAAAAGCACTGGGACTCCCCACCCCTATTAAAATCTAATGCATTAGACACATTCTGCGGTCTCAGTTACAATGTCATAACCCACAGGGAAAACAAGGCATTAAGCAGTGTATATTACTAACCACCATGGTGTTTGCAATGAGATTTCATCAAAGCTGGGACCTAGGCTTCATAGTAAGTTGATGCTTCAGCACCATCAGAGGCTTTGGTGTATAATGTGTTGAATCCACCAAGGAAATGTGTCTGACATACAAGAGGTCTGTTGAAAGTGCTCAGTGTGTATTGAATTCCATGACGGAAAAAAGAAATTAATTTCGATACATAAAATCACTTTACAAAGCAAGCAGCCAGTTTAGCTACCTTTCTTTTGCAATAAATAATTTACAGAAAACTCTGCAAGTAGTTTTATCCAGACACATGTTTCACCAAAGCACACTTTAATGTTTTCAGATATTCATGGACATCTTTACGCCCAAAAACAGAGAGGTCGGAGAGCTTCCAGGTAATCAACTTTTGTGATATTGCACCATCGAGCGTCCCTCACACAGGCTACCTCTTAGTTTTCCCAACCCATTCTAGAGAGACCTTTGTGAATGTTTTTTTTTTTTTTTTTTTGCTCCATCTCGGCACTCTGGCGATGTTGCACGAGTTCATGGGCGATGTTTTCAGTAACTCTTTAATTAATGAGTGATCGGCGCGCACTGAAGCAGATCACCTCGCTGCCGTGTGTAAATAACCTTTTGCCACCGATCCCCCTCCTTCCTCTGCGGCAGCTGACGGGGCATTAAGTTGTGAAGACTTTATCTGTGGCAGCTAGTGAGGGAAGTTTTAATTAAAACTCCACTGACTTAATGGAGTCACGGCTGTGAAGATAAAGTTTGAAAAAAAAAAAAAAATCAATTTGATTTTTCTTTGTATGTATAAATATATTAAATAACAATCAGAGGGAATATTAGTCTGTGTTGCACGGATGCACTTAAAGGTGACTTTGCTCTGTCCTGAGCTTGAGGTTTGAGCTTTGCATAAGCATGTGGAGATAAACAAGAATGCTGGCCTCGAAATGCATCACAGCGGTGTATTTGTGAGCTGCGGGGAATGTAAAGGGAATTTGAAAAGGCCTGACTGCATGGTATGGTGCTAGTGGTTCACTGTAGGAATACTCGGACATGCATAGATGGTTAGACTGAGGCTGCGTTGGCATCATGTGTAGTTAGGTAGCTCAGGGATGTAAAACACAGTAACTACATAGAGCATAATTTACAAATCCCTCTTTAGAGAGCCCTTTGACCCCATCATGTTTGTTTTACTAACCACATGGCTGTTCGGCTTCCTCGTTGTCTCTGTGCCTGTGGTAGAAGGCGATGAAGGGCGAGCAGCGAGGTCAGAATCCACTGCATCGCCGCCTCGAGGTGATCCCAATTCCTCTGTGTGCGCTGAATAATTTTTTTTTCCGTGGCACTGTGCAAGCCTTTTATGGAATCCATGCCCATGTTCCTGAGCCCATGTTCCTGAGAAGGGCAACTAGGCAGGATGAGCGTGGGTACTCCGCCACGGCTCGTACCAGTGCCGGTGGGAAAACATTTATTTTCCGTGACCTTGTAGCCCGATAGAAGAGTAATTGGTCTCTAGATTATTCATGTTTATTGTCATTCTGTGTTCATCAAGCAGGTCTAATTGATGCACAGAAAATTCACTGTTTTCCCACAGGCATACAGATGCGCGTACACCACCACTGCCTATGTATACACATGCTCACTCTCACTCTTACACGCAGATGTACACACACACACACACACACACACACACACACACCAACAACAACGTGGATATGTGAAATATGCAAATCTACTTGTGCTTGAATGACACTGGAGAACAGGGAGGTAAGACAAGGATAGCAACTATTTCACCTGAATATCTACTGCAGATTACACCTTGAGTGGAGACTTGGAGCCATGATGTAGCTTGTCAGAGGATTTCAAAATCTGGTTTATCTTACCAGCATCAAACCTATTTGACAATCAGGTGTTTTTTTTTAACAAAAGACTGCAAACATCCTTAAATCCTCACAGGATTTTCGAGGCACCTTTGTGGTTTTCTGTTTTGTGCATGTCTCATTTTCGTCCTATTTAAATACAAGGCTTTGCAGACATATCAAGCACCCATTTCCTCTGAGCACTGGCACCCTTTATCAGAAGTTACATTTTTCAATTTGCTTGCTGACACCTCAGGAGCAACTCCTCGAATGTGATGTCTCTGTTGCGATGTTTGCCAGTTTCTCTATCTCAGGAGGAGGTAATTTAGCTCAGCTATGATTAATGCAGTCATTTAGTGAGGCAAACAAACCCTGGAAGGCTTCAATAATCCCAGTATGATGATTTTTTTTCTCCCCCTTTCGTTTTGCTGGCAGAGGCATATTCCACCACTGTTGTTCCCCCAGTTCAGTTATTGGTTTGGAAAAAAAGATAGAAAAACATTCAATTATCGGAAGTCTTCATAGGCTCACAGTCACAGGAGACACGCTGGCATCAGAAACATGTCCGATCAGTTACCACTCCACTTCTGTTGTTGTGACCTTGGCAAAGTGTCTCCTCCTGATGAATAGCTGTTCTGCCTTAAAAGGGTGAAAGGCTGTGGAGAGATGGTGTGTGTGTGTGTGTGTGTGTGTGTGTGTGTGTGTGTGTGTGTGTTTCACATGTATGACAGATGATGAGCCATCCATACTAGCTGTCTATGTGCACATAATGGAGATCCCTTTTGAGGTTATTAGAGAGGACCATGTGGTACTTGCTTGGTCATGATTTTTTTCCCCTAACAGTGTTGATGGAAGTAGTGTGCGTGTTGTTGTGTTTCTGTCTTTTTATTCCCCAGTCATGCCTTATGGGCAGGTCGGCGGCCTGTTTCGTTTTCCAGTCTGGTCTTGTGGATTTTGGATTGGTAAATAGAGGGGTAATGAATAAATTCAAGACGCTGTCATGCAGGGAGGCATTCCCATTACCAGCTCCGCAGGTATCCATAGCAACCCTAATTCTGCAGGTACCTCCAGATCACTGGTGGTAATTGCCTCAAACGGATGCATACTTTTACCAAATTAACCTTTATCAAAACCTTGAGCCATATTAATCTTCTGTTTTGCCTCCATTAGTCTGACTTGGCAAAGTCATTCTGATTTATGGAGGTGTCAGGAGGAAGGCTCCAGACATCAGAGCTGCAAACAGGCTCCCGAATGTCATCATTTCATCCCCACTGTAGGAAAAAATGGCCCAGCACGGCAGTCTCTCAAGATTTGAAATGGGCCTGTCATTTCAGGGGCCCCCATTGTAGCTTCCGTTTAGTTTTAAACCAAGGACGTGCACTCTATTTTGTGTGATATTAAAAGCCATTTTGTCCCATTGAAAAACTGAATGGCAGAAGCATTTCCTTATTGATGGCCAACTGAATGCGTCTACTCGAGTTTGACTTGTCAAGATGAGCCATTATGTTTTTTTTCCTCTGCTATTGTGAGAAATGCTCTTCAATGTTTCAATCATTGTTGATATTTAATGACACATTCACTTTGAGTGTTTTGAGATGTTGTGTCAACACTTCTGAAAGCTGTGAAGTTGAAGTCAGCAAGGATGTTTATTTGTGAGTCTGGTGGTTTCTTTAAGGGACTTCCAGTTGGCTGTCTGTCATAATTCCTGTATATTTTTCCCTTTGAGAAACTGCTAGATATAAAACTTTCAGAGAAAACTTTTGCTCCTTGATGGAGTACAATAAAAAGAAGTTGTTGTAAAGAAAGTTAATTTAAACTCCATATTTATATGTGTACTTGTACTCAAGAGTTCTGTTCTTAACAGGTTGAGAAAAGTTAGTCAGGGTGGTCTTTTCGTGAAAGGCTGACCTCAGAATGAGCAAAGTCTCAGCATTAAACCCAATCTGCAGTTCTGGATGGCGATGACAATCCTATTTGGTCGGGTATGACTAACACCAGCACATGGCGTTCAGATGAGCCTCTGTGGAGCTGAGCTGAGTCCGCCCAGAGCACCCATCCACAGGGAGTAGCACTGACGTCATTGAGTGATGCTGCTGCTGCTGCTGGCATTCTCAGTTCCTCCTCAAATCCCTGTGTGTGCTCCTCAACGGCTTAACACAGACACATGATCACAAGCCATCTTTTTTGATACATGCATATAATGGCACTGGAATTATGAAGACGTTCAGGACATTCACAGTTACTGCAGTGCCTATTGATGGAGATTAAGTCTCACATGAATATCTGTCTATGTTCACATATCTATGTGCTGTGTGTGTAAAATGGAGCTCGCAGATCAGCAAGCACATTATTGGTTCACGTATGCTGTATTTACTTTGATGAAATGGCTGACGAAAGTCATGCCTCTTTGCAACTAATGCAAGTGTATGATGTGTACATCAACACATATTTCCTGAGTCTGAAGATTATCTGCGTGTATAAGCTGCTCTAGTAAACTGCATCAGCATTGTTTTTTTTGCTGAATGAATGCACCGTTTTGTCCATTTCTGATGTGTAATTGGTTTTTGTCCCCCCTGCAAGCTGTAACTTCTTCCAGCTCTTGCACAAAAAAAAGGCCTCATCGTATGCGTTTGGCCTTTACACTGCTGACTAACATCCCACCGCGGTGGTTTTAAGACAAATTTGATTTGTTATAACATTTCACAGTTCATTACGCGTTGAGAAGGGGGCAATTCAGCATTAATTTCATTGGTCGCGCTTGGAAAATCCAAACGCAATTAGTTTCCTTAATGCAAAAAAAAAAAAATACACCTGCTCCTTCCGTGGCAGAGCACAGCAGCCGCAGTGCATCAGTTAATATTCCCTTTTGATAAAGCAGACCTGTTCTGTGAAGTGCCGTGGCTGAACTAGGCACCATCATCATTGTATCCTCCATACCCCTCTGTGTGTGCCCCAGTGCCCCCCCCCCCCTCCTTTCTCTTCTTCTGATTATGTTCCAGACTTGCCCTGTGATCATTAACAACAACTGAACATCTGATCTGCATCCCACAAGCCCCATTAAGAGATGAGTCCCAGTGTCGTTTGCCTGGCTTTTCCCCTCCTCTTTAGCTGTGACCCTAGAGCTGTGCGCTAACCAGAGGAGTCGAGAGGGGATTCAATTTGCTGAAATGGCTGGCTAATAGTGTTTAATGAGCTGTGTTTTGGTATGATGATGTCTTTGCGCGCCTATTTGTGAAATGTGGTGATCTGACACCATGTGCTTATAACCTTGATGTTTGTGTGTGTCTGTCCCTGTCCCTGTCCCTGTGTTTTGTGTGTGTGTGTGTGTGTGTGTATCTGGCTGCTATCAGGATGGGAAATTGAATGTAGGTGTGTTATCTTAGGGCTTTTTCAGGGACGATTTCAAAGCCCTGTGTCTAAAATTCACAGGTCTTTCAAAATTGCAACCTCTCGCTTCTCAAAAGGAAATTTGCCATCAGCTGTGGCTGCGCAAGGCTGAAATATGGATGGATTCTCAAAATTATAATTCTTAAGGCACATTTTTGGCAGTCTGATTTTGTCTTGAAAATATGTTGCCATGAATATTTAAAATGTGATTTTCTATGGGTTTTGGCATTATTCTCAGCTGTTGCACATTCGGTCTGATTATTAAGTACTTTCATATTGAACACACTGCTCATGAGTACAAAACAATAGATTAGAGATGGGAGAGGATACATTTAGATAATGAGAAGATTTCAAAACAGCATGTGAGCTGCAACCACACTTCATGCGTCACCACCTCAACCATCAACACCTGTCCATGTGACACTCAGTAAAATGTGGATTTTTCACCTAATGGCCATATATATTTACCTTCGGTCTGAAAAGATGAGTCAGATACGGTTTTCTCAGTGCCGGTGCCTTCTAGGTTATTTGCCTTTGGTTCCATGGGTTCCTCTTGCTATGTTTATGTGCTCAACTGTAAGAATTGCTGTGGAACACATTGAATTGTATTTTTTAGCATGGCATAGATAAATGGTGCCCTGAACTTTGCCAGTTTGAGGACGAATAAGATGGACAGCTCATATGTTTGTTGAACACAAAATTGTTAAATGCTCATTCTGGCGTTTCACTTTTACTTCTATTCAGGTGGGTGATACACATTGATGATGGTTAGGGAGGTCTCCTTCCTCTGTAAAGCACTTTGGGTGCCTCGAAAAGCTTTACAGTACATAAATTGAATTAATTATTATTATTATTATTGAAACATATTAACCTATACTTTTATTATGTTTCTGTTCTTGTAGTTTAATGAACTTGGACTATAATTTTGGACAGGAGCTGTGTCATCTAAAAGCACTCGTAATGATTTTCGCTGACTCTAAAAGTCACCGGCACACAGCTGTGTTGCACAGAGTAATGAGTTGTGCTTTGAAGACAACACACTGGCATGTTAATGCATGACTGTCATTGGTGTATTCATGAGTTTCCGGATGCTTCGCAAGCAATTTAGCCAGGCTCCCTAAAACTGACATCATGACAGGCTTAAGTGAATTGAATGAATTCCTCCATCATGTTGCACTGCTGTGCGTGTTTGTCACACAATTAAGCAAACCTCCATATCTAAATGTTACAGGGATGTCTGGGCTCTGGCTGAAATTAATTTTCTGAACCACGGTGAACTTTGGACTTAATAAGCCATTATCAAGTAATCTGCATTATGGTTAAACGCAATAACTATTGCGCACAGTCGAAAAGCCTAATGAGTTTTGCATGACTTATTGTCTGTCATGCAGTCTGTTTCATTTATACGCATACTAAATTGATTTGGAAAATATCATTAAACCTACTGAACCATCATTCCAGTAATAATGATAAAGCATCAACAATTCCATTAATACCTCCCCAGCCTTTCCTCCATTCTTCCAATTCTGCCTGAGCTCTTTAACTCTGCCGTTCATCTCTGCACAGCGCTCTGCCAAAACCTCTAAAAGCCCGAATAATCAGCCCTCTGCCTACAGTGCGTAGTCCTTGGCCCGGCTCTTAAGCTGATCATTTACCAGATACGCTGCTTTGTTAATATTTCAGTCGGCGACTCCTTAAGGAGGACGGGGTGGGTGGGGAGTAGAGACAGGTGGATAAACTACCTCTTCTCACCCTAAAGCTTTGTTTTCTCTTCCCCAAGATCTGCTTTTGAAAATGGCAGCAGGGGTTTTCAAATATCCCCGAGAGGGGTCCGGTGGTGGTTGGGTTGAGGAACGGTGCGGAAGCGAACACGCAGTATTAATGTTTTTTGATGCTCCCAGTTTAATCACAGCACGTGCATTTTGCCAATGCTTTCTCACCCAGATCCAGTTAAGGAATGAATATTTGATGCTGTGTGATGATAATGAAGATCTCTAAGGCCCTGTTGACATACCACTTGTAAAGGAAGACGATTCAATTTGTTGACTTCCTTGAAAAAACACAAGGGCGTCAACATGTGTGAGTGTGAATGCGTATGTATGTTTGTGTTTGTGTGTGTGTGTGTGTGTGTGTGTGTGTACTGTATGTATAGCTTTGCTTGCAGTTGATAAAATCACATGGCTAAGCCCGGCGTGACACAGAAGCCTGAAGCATGGCGATGGCGACAGACCAAAGGAGTGGGCAGATGGTGCCTCATTTTTATTTATTTTTTTCTGCTGTGTTTCAGCAGGAGCACATGTCCAGTTTCAGCGCAGATAATGGCGCGCTATTGTTCCGAGGGGTTTCGCCCCGGTAATTCTACCTGATGGATGCTAATGATACCGGGAGACTCCATCAGTGACATCTCGCAGTCATCTGTTCGGATCAAGCCGGCCACTTCGTGCCATTATCGCTCCTCCTGTCATCATTAGCACTCGCATGAAGACGGAGGGCGGACGAGGTCCCATCCAAACACATCAGCAAATTATTCAGCTCCGGCCGCCGCTGCCGTCAGCCCCGGACACGCTGGAAATGGAGCACAGAGTTCACGGCAGGGGATGGATGGAGAGAGAGTGGGGGAGAGGCACAGAGGAGGGGGGTGGATGGATGGAAAGAGAGAGAGAGAGGGAGAGAGGAAAGGCAGAGGGGAGGAGGAAGGGGTGGAAGAGTAGTGTTTTCCAGTCTTTCTGCATGAACTGCTATTTAAGAAAGGGAAGGGGTGGGGGGAGAGGAAAAAAATCGATGCATCTACTGGGCATGGCATTTGGGACTCTGGAGCGGAGAGAGGGAGCGAGAGAGTCAGTGAGGGAATAACAGAGATATAAAGTAAGCGAGAGGAAGTGTATATGTGTGTATGCAGGAGAGATGAATAAGAGGCATGGAACAGGGACCTCTTTTGTGTGTGTGTCTGTCTTTGTCTGTGTGTCTGTGTTTGTGTGCGTGTGTGTGTGTGTCTACGTGTGTTTGTTGTAGACTTCTGCCAGGCTGGCGAAGCTCGCTCATGTTTATGGAGATGAGGCATCGGGTGTCGGTGGGGCCAGGGAAGGAGGAGGCAGGCCACCATGTAAAGCTAGTTTGGGGGTTTTCAGTGTGTGGCGGCGAGATTAGCTCTGCTGAGGGCGACGGCCACAGTGGGACTTGCGCTCCAGTGCGCCGCCACACAGGAGCGCCGCTCAGATGCAGCCGACCTGCTGGGACTCACCTGATCTACGACGCTAATGCGTCCTCTGGAATGGGGTGCTGTTAGGGCCCACGCATTTTTTACCCCCTCATACCCTCCCCTCCTACACACACACACGCACGCACACAAACACACACCCTCACCCACCAACCCCCCAAACGAGGGAAATGGAAAACGGCAAATCTTTCTGCGCCATGCATGCTAAAGTGACTGATGAAGGGTGCCAAGTGTTAAACAGTGTCTATGTTTGGATTTTCTACTCTGTCCTTTCTCTGCTCAGTGTCTAGAAGTACTTGTCTGGAAATGCGTCCTCATTTGTGCCTTCTTTTTTTGCTTTATTTTGCCCCAGGCGCCCAAAGGAAAAAATGTGCAGTTAAGTAAACAAATGACCTGCAAGAGAGGTGAAAAATAGCACTGAAAACAAAGCCTAGCGATTACGGCACACTCAGCATTTAAGCATGCAAAAAGGGCATTCAGATGTAAATGTATTCCATCGTTGTCTTGGCCCTACATGCATCACTAGATGGTGAAAGACTTGCGACAGTAGTGTTGGTGAAAAAAAAAATGGAGGCTTCTCTACGGGTTGTGAGCGAGGGTGGGGAAAATGTACCATTACTGCTCTAGGTGCACTGTGTCTCCCAGAGAGTGCCGGGAAAAAAAAGCAATGTAAACAAAAACTGTATCAAAGCCCCTCTTCACCAATGCGCTAGTCATTCAGCTTACTGTGAGAGTGTGACACACTTCATCTCTCCGTATACTGAACTTGATTTATTTATTTTTATCGTGCTTCTGCCAGGGTAGTCCCAGGCGGCGGCCGGACCAATGATCTTTATGGCGCTGACGTTAGATGGAAGGGTAGATATTGGGTCCCAGGGGGAGTTCTGTGCTGCATCTGTTCCTCAGTGACTTCCCCCGTTCAGTCCGTCTAAAACACGGGGGCTGTACGCTAGGCTGCATTCTGAAATGGGGAGAAAGTCTTGAGCACTCTCTCTGAACTCCCACTGAATCGACGGGGGGGCCCTGGCCTGCCTTTGAGGTTGCACGCCAACCAGATGGACTGGCAAGGCTTTCTCTCAGATCTTAAATTACACAAAACACTTTAGCACACAAGAGCGTTTCTTTAAAGAAATGGTTTTTGAAGGGGAAAAAAAACATTTTTACCAGTTTCTCTCCATTTCCCCTTTTACCTATGGTATTCTGTAGAGTCAGAAACACTTGAGCCAAACAAGAATGAGGCGCACACAAGACTTAAGTATCAAAAAGGTATATTTTAGCCGAAAATTAACAAGAGAAGTTTGTGGATCTAGGACTGGAGCGACAGA
>JAVQKI010276845.1:0-12755 GCA_036025975.1 Nematalosa erebi
TTGTTTTGGCAGTGTTTGCATTTTTTTTTTAATCGGTTCAAGTTATTTAATAATGCATAACAACAAAATGATAATTATACTGATATGATTGCCAATAAGGCCTTATACACTAAATGTGGGAAAAAAAAATAGTGCTGTTGGCTATTCAGAGTGAAAAGTAAGATTTAAAATTTTAGGGGTGCCGCGGAGGGAAAGAGATACAGCTGGGGGTGCCCTGACCTTGAAAAGTTTGAGAACCACTGTTGTAGACTACACTGCAGCTGTACCTCAAAGTACAGCTCCTAAAGAGTGACAGGCAAACAAAACCCTGTGCAAAGTTTTCACAGAGGCCATTTCACGGCCACCCACGACCTCTTTGGTGAGACTGTTTATCCAGTGAACGCTCTGGCCAGGGGGCTTTTTTTAAAGCCCCAAAAGCCAGGATGGACAGTAAGGACCCAGGAGGGCTTTATATCGCTGCCCAATTCTTTTCTATTATTTTTTTTACACTAAAAAGGGTGCCAAGGAGTGGTTCAGGGAGCTTCTCAAATCTCCTGTGAGTGTCTGGACTTTTTCGTCTTTGCACTTGGCTAGCTTTTAATAACCCGGGAGAATGGCTTTGTCAATCTCCCAATGAGACATTCGTGTTCCTGCATGCTTTTGGCTGTTGATTGTGAAATTGGATTTCATCACAGAGAGTGATTTTTTACTATTTTGCTGTCCATGCGGAGCTCTGCAACTGGTCCCGTTGAGCTGGGATGACGGGCCGGTGAGAGGGGTGGGAGGGGCTCCGAGGACAAAGGCCATGCTGTTGCCACTTTTGGCAAAGCCCAGAAGAGAGGACCTCGATTGTGAGGTTAATGAATAGCATCTCCATTTTTCATGTGGAAATGAACTGACGAACTTAAGCTTTTCTTTCCTCCTGGGAGTTAGCATCATATCCCTTACACATGTTGGCAGCCTTAGCCTTCCAGCTAAGAGACTCAAAGCAGAGCAGTGACCTCTGGTGCCCCTTGAGGCAGTGAAAGCAGTAGACAACTATTCATTGTAAGTACATCAGTGTCCAAGTAGAAGACTGGCATCCAAAATATGCAATCTAATGAAGGCACTTCCAATAATCTGCCTCTAAAGGCCTAGCCCTGTGTGTGTGTGTGTGTGTGTGTGTGTGTGTGTTTTTACTTTCATGGAGCACAAGAAAGCCAGTCACCCCATCAAACCATTGTTCTCCTTCAGTATTTGACAGATGAACGAATCACCAAGCTTCTCCCAATTACCCAACTACTCTCACACTCGTACACGCCCTGAGGCGCTGCACGGCTCCTGTGTTAATGCCATACAGACAAGCTGCCTTCTACTTTTCATGTATTAGTTAGGAGTCTCATCAAGGGAGAGCGACATGACGGAGGAGTGCGCTGACTCGCTTGCCCCGGCTTCACTCTAGACTTAACAGGCGACCGACTAACAGCTTGGTTTCTTCAAAGACCAACAAAGGGGAGATTTCCCCGTCCATCTTGCCCCAATCACACCCCCACATTCCTTGAAGTGCACAACCAGGCAGAAGAGAGAGATCAACCCTGAGAGAATTCCAACCACCACACCCGCAGCAAGTCACAGAGGAGAAAGAGAAAGGCCTGCGATGCAGCATACTTACTTCATGCAAGGACACTGAAAGTCATACTTTTGGTTGACTTCATCCCCATTTGAAGTGACTGCCACTTTGGTCTATACGGCTAAACTCACACACCGCCAAGGGCTTATGAGCTTAGGATGCAAAGACTTGACCACATCGGCCTTGGCGATCAACCATTTTTACACATGCAAAACTATGCCAGGGTAATTACATCACCCATTCCGGAGCTTTCTGCCTGTTGCCTAGGTAACGTGGTCTGGGTGGGTGTGCATGGAGATGGGATCCTTTGATATTCCGGAGATTAGGACACAGTTCACAGAAGACTAAAGGAGTGCTGTCACTGTACGCTTTTACAGAAAAGGCTTTTATCGAAGAGCATGGCTCACATAGACAATGAGTGTATCAAGGCAACCACTCATGGCCCATGTTATCAATCTTAATTGATGTACAAGCCACATGATATCAGTGGTGTGAGACTGACACAGACACACTGACATAGCCCACAATGATTACCTTAAAGCAATGTTTATTCAATTGAATTTGTAATATTTCTTATTATAACCACAGATTTTTATGTTAATTTCGTAACTACAGGCTGATTCCCTTTGTAACCTTTCTCATTTGTTATCTTTTGTTATCTTAGCGTTTTGACTGCACACCAGTCTTCCTCAGAGGTGTTGAGGTAAATGTTGTGGCAAAGACCACAAAAAGTATCAGCCTATATAAGAAGCAAATCTTTAAGGATGAGGCAAATGAATTTGTTTAGATCGTAACCACAGCGGTTCAAGATGTAATGTAGACTAAATAATTGATTAAAGCTCTTTGAGGCAAACATTTATGAGGATTATGGAAATTTATTCAGGAAAGTGTATGTAAAGTAAGCATTCCTGCTAACTGGAACCAAGAACTTCTATTAATTATGAAAAGAATATGCGCATGAAATGTACAGAAAAATAAAAACAAGTACCTGATCAAAAGCAGCACTGGCTTCACTTAATAGTTGGTGTATGGCATGACGATTTATCTGCTCTGCTGGTGACCAATATTTGAGAGTGCAGTGACATAGGTGGATTGGGTCAAATCCACAGCTGAGCAGACTTCAAAAGGTGTTCATCAGCATTATTACTGATGAAATAGCCGTCCCTGCACAGCCTCCCAAGGACAGCCATCACTGGGAACTCTCAAATAGGCCTTAATGAAATTGGACAAGTTGAACAAAAAGCTGAAAAGAAACCATCCTTTTAGTTCTCACTCCCTTTTCGCTGTCTCTGTCTGTCTCTCTCTCTCTGCTTGTCTGTCCACGCCTATGTGCATTCTCTCTCTCTCTCTCTCTCTCTCTCTCTCTGTCTCTTTCTCTGTCTCCCTCTCTCTGTCTCCCTCTCTCTGTCTCTCTCTGTCCCTGCTTTAGAACTGGTCAAAATAGAAAAGGATACATCTTTCAGTGTTGTAGACAATACCTGAATTTAGTTGTTCACCTTCAAGATAAAATAGTATTTGAAACTTTTAAAATTACAGGCTATTAATTTACCTGGTTAATAAGACTACCCTATTCCTAGAATGACAGGCCTACAACACAGGGAGAAGGATACAACAGGATAACATGCAAAACAGCACTTTATGGGACAGCATGACAGACCTCATTCCGATCCCAAATAACCCACATTAAAGTGATAGGTCAGAGTACTTCCAACCATAGCCCCGTTAGACTAGAGGGAAAAGGCAGAGCGAGAGGCACAAACTTTCGTTAAGTTTAGTATTCTATTTTCACAAGAGGAGGGGGTAAAATCCCCCTTTATGCAGACCAGAATTGAGCCCTCATACGCAGATACAAAAGGTCATCGAAAAGTTTATATGGTGACGTATCCACTTATGAAGCCTGGACCTATTTGCGTTTGCTCCCATTTTAACGTATTATGTTGCTCTATCTTGGTCAGTATTCAATGATCTTTGGTTGTACACTTGTGGATGAAAATATCGTTATAGTTACAGTTATCCTTTTAGTTATTGTTTCGGGTGTGAATGGACCTGAAATACTTAAACATCAAGTCTTGATCTTAAAGAGTTTTTTTTTTTTTTCTTGTGATTCATCACTAAATACGTGTGTAATGATGATGTTATTCATTACATGCTTTTTGCAAAGGACAATGTAAATCTGCCCCAAGTGGCATCAGAAAAGCGTGCCGGCAGCTGACGTTCACTAAATGGTGTTTGGTGTATAGTATTTCTGCCTAGCTCTGCAAGTCTCAACCAAAAAGAGACAAGACAAGAGTTTTTGCTGGTATTTACACTGAAAAAAAACTGTTGATTTTCCAATTTATAATTTTTCACAATGATCAAAAACATGCACAGAGTGTTAGTTGAATAAATATATTGTCCTATTCCCGTGTGTGATAATGAGGTCCGTTTCAAGGTCAATTCCTAAGAAGAAGGGGAAAAAAAAAAGGTAGGACACTACCGCTGTCTCAAAGCAAGCTCTACTTCTGTCTCTAAGTAAGTCTCTAACATTTGACCATATATGAAAACAACAAATTCCTGAAGTGCCCATGTGTACAAAGTTCAATCCCGTCAGACAAGATGCCCAAGAGGGAGGGGGAGATATGCTAAGCGCCATACGAGGAACACTCAGAGAGTTCATTTTCACCTTTGAGGCCTGGACCTTGTTTAATTTACACCTTCATGACTACACTTGCCAGACATCCATCACTATCTACTGCCAGATACACACACGCGCACACACACACACAGTGATGGGTCATGCCAAATTTCTTTACAAGGTGTCATGATATTCTAAATCTATACACAGGGCGAACTGGTGTAAGGAAAAAAATATATAAACAAACTTTACCACATACTGTCTTGAAGTCACAAATAGCAGTTGTCGTGTTGATTTTAAATAAGACTGCTTGTTCTGTCCTGTACTAAGGCTTCAAGAAGCCGCATATTTTGTTGGGAGTAAAATACTCTTGCCAGTCATAGCCACAAAATCACTCATCATTCATAACATTCCCATCCTGTAATGACTTATCACTTATAGCATTTCCATCCTACTAAGCTTGAAATCATATATCTGAATATAGATATCAGGTGTATATGAGCCTGATATTTGTCTTGGGGCGGTGGCAGCGCAGCAGTTAATGAATGCAGCTAGCATGCTAATAGAATGGAAATAGCTGGTTCGAATCCCAGCTGCCACTGTTGTGCCCTTGAGAAAGGCACATACCCCTAAGTTGCTCTAGGGGAAACTGGCCCTGAAGTGAGGATTGGCAAATGTTAAGTGGCTTTGGATAAAAGCATCTGCTAAATGCATAAATGTAAATGTATGTTATGACACATTTGTAGCATGTTTATAGGCCAATGTTTGTTATGATATCTAGCAAGTTCAGTGCTTGAGTTTTACATTTTTGTACTGTTAAAGGTATGTCTTTCCTGAAGTCTCCGTCTAGAGCCATCTGTATCTATTAGGCTAAATCTGTGCATTTCGGACTGCTTGCTTTTAAGCAAGAATATAACTCCATGAGGTTACTTTCCTTGTTGTACCTAGCTTTACCTTGTGTCTTCTGTATTAAATAAAAATATAACACTATACACAAACTATAACAACCATAATAAGACTAATAACTCACAAATTTGATGGAAGCTACACTTGATTCCAAAGTTTTGACCGAACAAGCTATTTTTAACCTTAGAGCTATGACACACTCCTCCTCCTCAGTAAGCCAATTTTTTTTTAGCTCCAGAGTGACATTAACACCAGGGCGCTGATCAATGGCATTGAAATGTGACATTTACTCCTTGCAAATGTCCCACAATCCCATGGGTTTCCTGTGGCAGCAGGAAGCAGAGTCATGTTTGAGTACAGATGAGCCGAGCAAAGCCAGCCAAAACCCAAAGGCCTGAATGCACACAGCAACTCTCTAAGCATATAAATGTGCACACGCTCACACACTCACACACAAACTCACACACACACACACAAACACACACACAAACACACACATGCATATAGCCTACTTGTCCGCCATGATCTGTTCTGCTCCAACACACCCAAGCAGCTTGAAGCATAGCACTAGCCTACTGCCTAACTCTAAATCACGCACATGGTTGGGAAGAGAAATGGTTCAAAAGAGCTTATGACATCCACCTGAGGGAAGAGGACTCAGGGGCCCAGCTTCAAGCTTTTCAGGAAGGAGCGAGAGAACCACATACTGAAATAAGAGCACCATTGAGATGAGGGAATAAAAAAAGCAGCTCAGCATTGGGTCTCATGCCCCCCCACACACAGACACACATACACACACACACACACACAAAAACACACACAACACACATACACACACACACACACACACACACATTTCTTTTCTTAAGTGATTCCAATTTAAAGAGACCACCAGTTAAGTGGTTCAAGCCACTCCTTTACAAATCAAATAAATCTTCATTTGGTTCATTGACTCTAGAGCAATTTAATATGTGTGTGTGTGTGTGTGTCGACGCTGCATCTGTTGAGTGCTAGTAGAATCCCAGGTGTTCACACACACACAACAGGTAGTAATGGACAAATAGCATTTATCAGGACCTCACTTCAGCACAACACAGGCAACAGGAACAAGACAAATAGTCCAATACCAGCATCATTGCTGACTACTCTAATGTAATTTATCTTAGTTAAAAACTGTACCAAGTAGGTGATCATTTATTGATACCAAATAACTCAAGGTAGAAAAGAACTAAACTGTTCAGTATTGTGTTTACACATATTTACTAAGCGGTACAAAGATCATTGAATACTGACCTAGATAGAGCAACAGAATACCTTACAATGGGAGCAAACATGAATAGTTATGGTCTGCATAAGTGGGACTGTCAATTACGTCACAATATAAACTTTTCAATGATCTTCTGTATCAGCATATGAGGGCTAGACTCTTGTCTGCATAAAGGGAGACTTTCCCCCCTCCGCCTTTCGAAAATAAAACACAGAATTTAACGAAAATGTGTGCCTCTCGCTCTGCTTTTACCCTCTCTTGGCCATGTACTGTATTCTAACATGAATAAGACCAACTGTAAGTAATGAGAAGCAGATACAGATAAATCCCCATCCTCAAAAGCAAGTCAGGGTTTATGCTCTCTATTTATCCTACACTGTGACAATCATATTTCAATCTATATGCATGGTCCTTTGTCTACGAAGTTTCATCTTCACAACGTGCAGGATGCAGGGAAGCTTGTTCCGTCTCTTTAAAGGCGCTTTGATAAGAAAAATCTAATCACTTTGATGGGTGTATTCATGGACTTATGTTCTGTGGACATGCCTGTGTGATTTGTAAATTTAGTATGTGTGTGTGTGTGTGTGTGTGTGTGTGTGTGTGTGTGTGTGTGTGTGTGTGAGAGAGAGAGAGAGATCCTGATGCATTACTAGCACTGTTACTTTCACTCTGGTCCAGATCCAGCGAAAAATCCTCCATGTCGATCTCCTCTGAAAAACCTTTTGCGACACCTCTCTCTGACCTTTACGTGACCTTTCAGCCTCCTCCTGCTTTGTCTGCTTGGCCAGCCCCAGGAGTGCGACGCAAGGGCCACCAGCTGTGCCATCGCTCACTGCGGGCGCTGACTTGGCACAGCTGGCATGGCTGCTGAACTGGTAGCCCCTCCTAGTGGGGCAGGTAGTCCTGTGACAGCCTGACTGGTTTACAGAGAAGATGTGTGTCTATTTATTTTATTTTTAATTCAATTCAATAATTAATCCACACACCTGCAAACTCGTGTCTTTGTTTTATCAAACACTGACTCAATGAAAGTGTTACTGAACTGAGTCAGTAACTCAGTAATTTTTAATCCGAAATCAACAGATTCAGCATGTAGACTGGATGTTACCCTGGGGCTACACTGGATGCATTACGGAAGCGTTAAGTAAAGTAGCGTCAAAAATGCATTGAAAAGACTGGTATACAATATATCTTTACAATGTTCGCTGCGCTGCCGTGTCTGGTGTAGCCAGTCAATGATTGTAGTGGAAGCTAATTGTTATGGCAGATATGTCTTTGACTTAATGCATCCCATGTAGCCTCCCTGTAAATCTTATTTCTAGATTGCTACAACAAGAACCTCTAAATTTATCTTTTTCACCAATGTTTGTCTCGTGCCCACTCACACAATCTACAATCGAAACCCGCCAGCATTTTCCTTTAACCAATGAAAGCTGAGCGTTGTGCTTGTGCAATAGAAATCAACCAGTCAGGAACAGCGAGGAGCAGCAAACTGAAAGTTGAAATGACACGCCACACATAATGGAGGACTGATTTTTACTGTACAAGCACAACGCTCTGCTTTCATTGGTTTGGTAGGCTAATGATTTCACAAGCCAAAGCTTGTTTGACCTTTGACCCATCTTGGAGGTCGATGTTGGAGGGTTCACCTCAATATCATTTTGGGCCCAAAACATTCTGATAATGGTCAAGAGCCATGAGTAAGGCTTCAGTCTACTGAACAACTCTTCAGTGCTCATCAGACAGTCAGTGACATTGCAGTTCCTCAGAAAAGGCACGCTGAGTGTCCTACAGCGATATCTCAGACGGTTTGTCCACAGATACCAAAGCTGGCTGTGCCAACAAGAAGAATCTAATCGTTCCACCCCGGCAGTCCAATGCCTCAGAAAAACAACACTGTATGTGAATTAATTACAGAACAAAAAACTGCTTCCAGACAACACACACACAAAAAAATAAATATCAAAAACAGGAGCAAGCAAGCAAGCCCTCAGTCTTCAACTGGCCTCTCTAAATTTGACATGTCTGCAGGGGTTGCCTGTTATTCTCACTGTTTGTTTGTTAATATGTTGCTTGGTCTGCATCAATCCCACAGAGCGAAATGTCTGGGTAAAGGTCAGGCGACAGGCCACAGAGCCTCTGATCAATCATGACACCCAAAATACCTGCCACACCGCCATACATATTCAAAGGCAGTGGACAGTTTAGAATTATGTTTTTTAAACAGAAAAGAGAAAGACAGCGTAAGAGAAAATGAGCGAGAACGAGAGAGAGAGAGAGATAGAGAGAGAGAGAGAAAGAGAAAGAGAGAAAGAGAGAAAGACAGAGATCAGGAAGATTATGGTAAGAGAAGTAAGAAACTGATGGACAGATGGAGGCAGGAGAGAGCCAGGGAGAGGACAGGTGTTTCCCATCCAAGAGTGTCAGGTCAGTGGAGCCGCACCAGGGCAGATGGCAGAGCAAGCCCCAGGGGACAGCTCACACAAACACAAACACACACACAAACACACACACATCCATGCAGACACAAACACTTTACACATTCAGATACTCAGTACACACACTTCCACCTTTTTCACATGCACACACGCGCACACACACACACACACACACACACACACTCTTCGGAGGACAGGGCAGGACAAACCCACACATACACATACAAGGATACAAGGATACAAGGACATGCCAACACCCATTCAAGAGACACCTGTTCCCACACCTATACACTAACACACACACACACACACACACACACACACACACATACATACACACACATAAACAAACAAACAAACAAACAACCCCCCTCTGCTGCTCCCGTAATGTGGCACCCAATGGTGCACAAAATTAATCTTGGAACCCTGGTTAGCTGCGTCCACCCACGCAGCCTCTCAAGTGAACATACGCCAGGGGCAGTCTGTGGCGGGATTGGCCAGGCTCACCCCAGCCATCCAACCTTTGCAGGCTTTTGCCCGTTATTTTTCCTCCTCTCTGCCTCTAGCCCCTGTTGAGTTGGACTACTCCTGGAGCCTGTGGAGTACTGCCATGTTTTTTTCAACATCCAGCCAATGGCAAACAGTGATGTTTGTGTGTGTGTGTGAGTGTGTGTGTGTGTGTGTGTGTACAGGGAACCATGTCTAAGAGTCAGCCAATGAAAGTCTTACATTGGTCCCCATATGTGCATGTATGTGTGCAAACCAGGAACTGTGTGCGGGTCATAAACACCCTCTCAGAGACCAACAGTCAAGCAAGGCTTATGATCACATGCTTTGTGCAGTGATTCCCGGGTAGGTATGCATGGGTCCATCTAGGGAGAACATACCTCAGAATCCATAAGGATAAATAAGTAATGCATAGCCTGCTGTAGCGCAAAGCGAGAGCCACATACCTTAATGTAGGCGTCCAGCTCCGGGTAGACGCGCTGCACCCCCAGGAAGATGGAGAGAGGGGTGCGGTGGGGGAAGCTGGAGCACACCGCGTGCGTGACCTCTGGGAACGAGAAGAGACGGAAGCCAGCCGCCTCGTAGCGAAGCTGCGTCTCCGCACAGGGTGCATCTCCCGCCTCACTCAGGATGCTGCCCACCGCACAGCGACATAACGGCCCAGGAACCTGCAACACACACACATACACACACACACACACACACAAACAGCATAGGCATATTAAGAACTGGTGACCTCACCAACTGTACTACAGTTCCACATCTACATCAGAATGAATAAGCAATGCATTACTATAAATGCATAGTCTACATTAACATGACTGTGCCAACTTAACTCTAAAATTTAACTTTAAAATCCGAATGCAAGTGAGTGCAAATGCAAAAGAGACAGGGGACCACCAACTTCTTGAGTAAGCACTAATAGTAAACAAAATCGAAGGGACAAAATCTGCCGAGTCATGAAAACAGACAGTAGTGCCTTAAGGCCCATCCCAAACAAACTCAAACTTGCACACTGCATTGTGATGATTAGCTTTCATAATTCACACACATATACATAAATATGCGCTATATGTGGGGCAAAAGGCAAAATGCTCATCTTACCAGAGTCAGCCAGAGGTGTTTTAGTATTCATTATTTATTCTGATTTAGCACATCCACACTCTCTCTGTTTGTGTGTGTGTGTGTGTGTGTGTGTGTGTGTGTGTGTGTGTGTGTGTGTATGTGAAGCGACTCCAGCTCCCACCACACTCCAAACGTTCTCAAGGGAAACATGCAATTCCCCACAGTAAGCATTGAGCACTGTGCAAGTCCAGTCCCTTCTGCCCTGCCAGAGCGGCCATGAGTGGGCAGATCAGTCATCCACAGGAGGGATCATGATAGATGGGGAACAGAGAAGAGGGCAAGAGACTAGACTCGACTCACCCTCACCTCAGCTATCTGTCCACACAGACATGAATACAATATAGTTCAATTTATTCTCTTTATATCTATGCTCTCTCGCTCTCTCTCTCTCTCTCCGTGTCAGTCTGTCTCTCCATTTCTCTTTTACTGTGTGCTTGAGGGGATTCCCTGTTGGCTTCCTCATCACTGTCCTTGCTGCTCATTTTACAATGAAGAATCTAGAGGAACAATCTGGACCCTACATGATCATGCAACAACCCCCACCCTCTCTCTCTCTCTCTCTCTCACACACACACACACACACAGTCAAAAAGAAAAAGTAACGCCTTACTATACCATAACTGAAAAGTGCCTAGTTATGTGTACTTAACTCATTTGAGGCAACAAATTTCCACCAATTTTTCAAGAAAGATTTACTTATGCTTTATTACAGTGTACACACCCACCCACCCCCCGCAACAAACACACACACACACACACACACACACACACACAAAATAAAGAGAGTAGTGAAAAGCTCAAGCCTTCCAACAATCTTTAAGGTGCCGAAGTTATGATAATCTTGCACCTTGCCAAGGCCATCAGCCCTAAACCCATGTTCTATCTGGCTGCCATTCAGTCTGCATGCTCTTCATCTCACTGTCTCTTTCTACATTCATTATATTTATTCATTTGTTTTTTTTTTTTCTCTTCTCAGCGTGCCTGTCAAAAGCGTAAAGGAGAAAGGCACTACAATCTACTGAGAAACACATGAAGATTCCCTAGTCTCCCATTGCTATTTAAGACGTCTATAAGAGCAGGCCTCAACTTCACCACCGTCCATCCCCAAGGCAAGGTTTTTGTTTGCGGAGTCGACATGACTGAACCCAAGGAGTATTCATCGCTAACAAGCAAGCTATTCTGGAGAACTAAAGACTTTTCCAATTTGGCGATGCAACAGTGACTACTGCTGGTCCAAGTGCTAAGGCAAAAAAATAAATAAATAAATAAATAAAAAAGAAGAGGCGCAAGCATCCAAAGCGAAGCACTTGGGCGAGATACCCGGCACTGTTGACGAGTCATCATCACCAGTGTCCACACGCGTCAGTGTCTGACACTGTCTGATCATTAGTGTTTGAATTTCACTGCATACGCTATCAGATGCAGCTGGAACATGCCTTGAGACATTGAATGAGTGCTAACCACTCTCAGCCTCTTTCTGCTTCTCTCATTCACACACACGCACGCACGTACGCACACACACACCCTGCTAAAGTATTCAATACTTGCTACACTGAGATATTAAGGGTCTTTGAAGGCTTTTTGATGGACTGGCGGAAAAACGGAAAAAACAGAAATAAAAAAAGAGAAACATGGAAGCATCTGCATGCACCCTGCTGTGTGAGTCACTCACTTCCAGATGGTCTCCTGCTGCAGGCTTCTGTTGGGGCCCAAACGTCGACCCCCCACCACCACCAACTACACCACCACCACCACCCTTACAAATATCCTTCCATTATCCCCCCCACCACCCCCCCCCCCTTTTGGGAGAGGACCGTACGGAGCCCCTTTCTGTAGGTCACGACCCATCGAAAAGTCATGACAGCGCAGAACACAAAGGCATCTTATGGGAGCGGATTCAGGGTGGTTTTGGGCGCCCCTCCACCCTCAGCTCTTCCAATGAGGAGCCAGCTTCGCTGCACTCTGCTTCTTTTCTTAGCCGTGTCTCTGCGACCTGCTCGGAGACCTTGCTATCTAGAGCTGTGGCGGAGTAGGCTAATGAATTAGACCCCCATTAGGAGCTCCCTCTGGGTTTCCCACCTGGGTTGATGATTAGATGTGGGAGGTGGACTGCCCTCCCCGGGCGAGCTTCAGCTCATCTAAGGTTTTTTTTTTTTTCCTCAAGGTAGAGACTTTCATCATCACTGATAAAATGAAATGGCCCACTTCAGTGGCAATGTGGATTCAACCATACAGTGTGCTTTCCTCCCCAACACTCTCATATTTCTTTCAACATTTTCCTTGCAAAATGGATACTTTTTTTTTTTTTTT
>JAVQKI010276940.1:0-11560 GCA_036025975.1 Nematalosa erebi
TTATGGAATGAAGGGATATTTTGTTGATGCCCTGTGGCCTTGCTGGAGTAGAAGAAACACACACACACACACACATATTGCATCCTTTAGTGTAACCATCACTGAACATTCATCATCCTCTCACAAGCTCTTTTGATACAACTGCAGCTTTGGCTTACAATTTACAGAGACTGTGAAGTTTGCATCAGGCATGCTGTTTCCCTATATGTTTTATTATTTTTGTTATATGTGACAAAATAAATGCCTATTTTTTATGGTTTAGATTTACTGCTTGTGTGTTGGAAAATTGTTGGAATGTTTACTTTGGATCTTCAATTCATTGTTTGTAAACTGTCGGTCTCCCACCTGTTTCTGTGAACTCTTATCTATAACAAGATACAGTAGTTTTTAAAATAAAAACTATGTTTCCTATAATATTCTGTGTTTTATATGATCACAGACACACAACTTGCCAATTTAATTGTATTTTCAAGACAGTATTTATATTTTATCATGCTGAAATAAATGATCCTCCCCCTCTGTCTCCATCTATCTTTTTTATCTCTCTATTCTTCTTTACTTTGTCCAGTCTTTACTCTCTCTCTCTTTCTCACATGTGCACACGCACATACATACACACACTGTTTTTCTGTTCTGTTTCTGTCACTCCTCTGTTTCTCCCTCTGTCTTATGCTTATTTTCTCTCTCTCTCCCTCTCTCTCTCACACACACACACACACATACACACACACATTCTCTCTCCTCTCATCCCTTCTCTTCACACAGACCTGTGATCACATGAGGTAAGGTTAGGCCCAGGTCAGAACACCCATCTTCCCAACATCGCTGCAGTCTACATGCAAATGACTTAACCATGCTGCACTCAGTGACTCTAAGAAATGTGAGAGGAGCTGACTGCTACTTCCAGCTGCTTTTCCCTCTGTTTTCTTTTATTCTCTCTCTCTCTCTCTCTCTCTCTCTCTCTCTCTCTCTCTTTCTCTCTCTCTGTCTCTCTCTCACACACACACACACACACACACATACAAGGCATGGATTTCAGTGACACTGGCTCCAGCCTCCTCCAGCAGCCATATTTAAGTCACTCTGGTTCTCTACCAAAACTCTGACACAATTGAGATGTTACTCGATGGTGATGTATCAAAGGAAAAAAATTAAAGCACAGTTTTCACAGTTACAGCGTCATTTTAGACATCCTCCGCCTTTGAGAATATTTTCCTCTCCACACTCAAACACACCATCTATGCCAAACTCATGCCCTCCCTTTGTGGGGAACAACAATATTGTTCTCAACGCTTGCGTATGATACTCAACATTCAGTGCTTGTGGGTTATGCTCAGATTGCTCAGAAACTGGCGAATGACATCAAGCGGTCATAAGCGAGCCTTGTCTGTGCAGTCTCTCCTCTTCCAGCCCTCCCCTCTGTTTGTTTTATGGCTGAGCTTACAGTAAGCCTCGTTAGGGCTCCTATTGATCTGGTTCAGGCGGGACGCAGATGAAAAGGACCCTGCTGATGGCATGCATGAGAAGTTTGAGAGAGGGGTGTAAACGCGTCTCACTTTTTTTGTGGGAGAGTAAGAGGGGTTTTTGTCATTGGACTGTCTCTGGCGTCTCTGTTGTGTGAGTGAGAGCAAGGGTGGCAGTAGGGTGCGTGAGAAAAGGAACCAGGGGTGTTTCGGGTGCATGCCAGTTAGATATTCTGATGATGGGGTTGTTTAACGTGAACACCCACATCCACACACACTCTTGCATGGTTGACTACACACACACACACACACTCACACACACACACACAGTGCCTGGTGAGTGGGGTGTTGGAGGAATGAGAACGCCGGATAGACGTCAGCGTGAACACAAACACAATCGCAATCACAATCATAAACACATACACATCACCTCTCGAGAAGACCCACCCAGTCCTGCTCCACCTGGCAATTTCCGTATTCCCATGCCATGCCAAAAAAAAGTGAAATGAACCCCCTTAGACCTTTTGGACTGAAAACAGGATGTGGCTGAAAGAAGGAAAGAATGCTTCTCCTCTCCTCCCTGTGAGAGTCAATGAGAATCAAAGAGAATGTTAATACAAATAAGAATCCAAGTGAGGAGATTTCATTAAACATGGTATGTGTGCCATCTCCCTGCAAGCTCTTCCCCTCTGTTATTTAGACTGGTGGGAATTGTAGACAGGATGTGGCCAGCAGGGGTAGGGTGGGGTTGTGCCGTTTGGACCGTGTTGAAACCTAAAGTCACTTCGCTCATAGACGACTCTTGTCTGAAGTATCCTAAGAGGGGTAGCCGTTGTTTTATTGCCTGATTGGGGTCGACTTGAGTCAACAGAGAGGGCCAGTTGCTGGATGTGAGCTGCCCCTGACGATCGCTTCCCAGAATTCAATTGTGAGCGAATGACATCATCTTTGTCTCTCAGTTCACCCACTGGAGAGACGACTGAAGCCTGCGCCAAAGTTGTTGAGAGTTACGCGAAATGGAAACGCGCAGCACGTCGCTTCGCCGCAAGTCAAATTGATAATGGGCATCACTGCTTCACGGCCACACACTCCCAATCATGTGTTTTTGCTTTCCTCCTTTTTATTTTTTATTTGCTTTTTTTTCTTACGCCACGTCAGCAGTAAGAATTAATCCTCAATTTGGAACGAAGGAATGGGAGAAGAGACTGATTTGGGCTCTGTTGAGAGACCCAATCACTGCCACACAGATGTCTGTAAGGAATGTGTTTTTGCGTTTCATGTGCCTATAGGACGGTGTCTCTGATGTGCTACAACCCACATGGGGCCCTTGCATCGTTCACTCAAGCGTTCAGATCCGCCACAGCGTCATGGAAACTTTCTTTGATATCATTTCACTACATCTTTCTCTCTCTCACACTCCCTCTCCTTTTCTTTCTCTCTCTCTGTAGTCTATGAGAAATTGAAACAAGGGGCACAAAGATGCGTATTCCAATATGGATTTTAAACGTATAGCAGACAGAGTCAATTATTGGGAGTAGGAGGGTAATCAAAGGGGGCTCTGCGTTGAGCGATTTGTGTGTGGCGGTGGATTTGGTCTCTTGCCCACGGACTAATGACATATATTAGACGTGGTAAGGGTTATCTTCTCTGGGGTTCAACCGCTCCAATATCCTCTGGTTACCACTGAGTCCCCGGCGAGCGAACACTTTCAAAGCCACTGCAGGGTCGAGGCTGAGGGCCACCCAGATAGTCTGTGGCAGGCGGGCAGATTCGCGGCCCACTAGAGCTCAGACCACCATGAGTGGTCAGCTGACCGGCCTCTGTGCCGTATTTATGACAGAACAAAGTAATATTAATCCTGACATGGAGTACAAATAAATCGATGGTGGGGAGCAAGTATGCTTTGAAGCTGTATACATGACAGTCGTTGTTCCCAGAGTGTGTGTTTTAGTGTGTGTGTCTGTTCGTGGCAGTGGTAGTGTGTACACACAAGGTTGAATGTGTATGCACAAGGTTGTGTGTGTGTGTGTGTGTGTGTGTGTGTGTGTGTGTGTGTGTGTGTGTGTGTAGTACCAGCATTGGTCTTAGCCTTAGTATGCCTCTCAGAGTAGGCCTGCATGTAATGTGCTTGGCGTAAGTGTTGACATATTAACTGGGAGATGTGAAATATTTAATTAAAGAAAGCCCATGGCATACTGAGTGTGTATGTGAGCCATGCAGCTTTGCCATTTGAAGCACCTCCTCAGTTAAGACAGATTGGAACTACAGCCCTGTGATAACTTGACAGGCCAGTGCGGGGTTTCTCTGGTAACATTAATGTAGGGACCACCAGCCTGGATTAATTATGTTGTAAAAGGGCCCCACAATCTGGGGAGAAGGATGTTTGCATGGATGATTTTATTATTTGTTTGATCAAAAACACAATTAGTCTCTCTTTTTCTCTTTCATTGTCCTCACTCTCACTCATCATTCAGTTTTCTGCGCTGCAAATGTTCAGCTCCTTCGCGTTGTTAAATTAAATGTTTCCCTTGAGTGTGTGCATATGTAACAGTGTTATTTTTTTTCCCCTTCAAGTAGTCTTTGTGTGAAATCATCCTCACAGAACTCCGGAAAACGAATGACATTCGTGCGTCTCTTAAAAGAGCTCAGTGTAATCAAAAGCATTTGAACGCCACATTTGACCTTCATTTTGACAGAATAAAAAGACATTACAGACGCCATTTCTTGGCAGGGGGCAGGAACTGCTTTGACGCCTTGTTCCGGAGTTAACCACACTGAATGAGCCCATAGCAGCAGAGCAGGTAGACAGTCACGAATCGATTCAAACACACATGTGTGGCTAATCTTTCATCTTTCTGATCTTCAAGTGTTTCTTCAGAAACTCTTTTTATGTAGCCTACCCTGCAGTTTAGATTTAAAAAAAAGCACAGGAAGTCACTGTAGATATAAAGCTTACGAACTGATTAGTGTTCTCTAACTTCCTTGCTACAATAGGCTACCTACCAAACGATCAATTATTAGAATCAGTTGGCTAGAGTAGACGTGAGGGACAAAACTACACCCAGGTTTGGGCCTATCTGTTTGAATGGCGCTAATGGCTAGCTGATAAGCTGCTGTGGCCTGCTTTAAGTGATCTCTGTCAGACTAATGTTGGATCTTTATTGAGCTAATTGCCCATCTGATTACATTAATTGGTACCAGCTGTCAGGGGATTAGCCTCTTATTGCTGCCAAACCCAGCCGTTCATGCTTTGACTCTGGAGACAAACAACGCAGATGCTGAATCGCTTTCACGGAGCTGCGTCAGGGAAAGTCCTGCCATAAGGTAAGGTACTGTTGATCTCAAGACCAGTGAAAACAGCATTTTACAGATATTGTGGGATTTGAGTTTTTAAAAATCATATTTTTGTTGAGAGCTAGCCAGAGGTCATGCTAAATGCTGTTTTAGACATCGCTGCACAGGCTGCTTTCCCAATGTAATCATAGATTTGAAATACCATGTATTTTGTCAGTGCTCCAAGACATGCCTAGATGTGGACTGATGAAATGTGCTGCCAAAGCATTTTTCCCTCATTCTCATAACTAAATATGGATATTTGTGAACTGTTCATATCAGATTTCGGTTGCTGAATAGTCTATTGCCATGGAGATTTGCTTGAATGAATTAAGGCCTCACTGCACCATGGCCCAACCCAGATAAGAGAGGCTAGTCTATAACTAAGTTTGAACTTGCCCTGGTCTGGCACATTTTCATCAATTCATGATGGCTATATGCCAGATCCAGGTTCAAATCCTCTGCACTGATAGAGAGCAGCTTTGATACTGTGCTTCTCACACCTCTAAGAAGGCTGCCCTTCTGCCCGCTGTGATTGAAGCCTTCCCTGATGTCTTCCAGCCTGTTTCCTGAGAACCTTTGATGCCAAGTGGCTGGCCATCTTAAGTTCACATGGTTAAGTTGACTCAAGGCCATCGAGTTCCTACGCTGGGCCCCGCCGCTGTCTCACATACGGTTTTAATAAGTCTTTGGTCATCACTGCTTGAATGCTCGCTAAGATTTAAGACTGGACTTTCTCTATCTAGCTTAAGACGTGTTAGACCAAAGCATTCCTTATCCGGTTTTACGATGTCCTGTGCACACACTTTTTTCCTTTTAGAAAAATGTCTTCCCTATGACTAGTGACCATCTTACACGGGAAAGTAACATTAATCATCTTCAAAATTTGTTTGTAATAAAGACGGTAATATTTTTCACACACTCAAATACTTTACCAGTGTGGACACTTTGGTGGGATCCCAAGAGGTTGTTTTTGCCTAAAACTGCTTTCCACAGTTTTATTTATTTTCAATTGAACACAGTAATTCTTTCGAGATCCCTTAAGCCATTACAGATGTAAATGTACGAGTCCTGACAGGTTTCTTATTATAAAAGCGCGAAACCCACTCTCCTATTCGGTTCAGTGCAAAAAGTGAACTTGGCGTCTTGCATTCAGGCCTCCTCCACACCACTGATAGGCCAGTGAGGGTATGTGTCCTTTTGGCGTATGCCCCGATGACCTGACGTTCCTGGTCAGATAGAGGTCAAACAGAGTGCTGCTGAGTCCAGCTCGACTCTGAATCTTCTCGCTATACTGTGAGGCCCGTCAATCTTAGCTTCTTGGATAAGATATTTGACATCCGTGTGTGTGTGGATGTGTTCGAGGCCCAGGTATGTGTGTGTGCCTGCATGTGTTGGTACATCATCTGGACATGGTGTTGGGGAGTTTGCACTTTTATGTGGCATATTTGTATGACGACGGATATGTGTGGTCTGAATATTTTAGTATGATGTTATTTTGTGGTGTTTGAATACTTATGTACTGTGTGTTTTAGTGTAGTGCATGTGCTATGTGTGTTTTGGATTGTTTGTTGTGAAGCCACAGAGCAAATAATGTCGTAACCAGACCAGTTTATGGTTCTGGGATCATACCAGCTTGTGGTAGGGAGGGCAAGGAAGGCGAGAGTTCCCGTGCAGGTGTCCTGGCTGTTGGTTGGCAGCCGGTGGATATGTACCGTACACGATGGCTGACCCGCTTCTCTGCTGTGCCTGAAATGCAGAGGGAAGAGGGAAGGCAACCGACCCCAGGGTTTGAAGGTTTTCTGTAGGATTTGGTTACAACCAAAACCCGACACACCTGTTTTTAACTGCAATACTGAGAGACTTCCAAAGACTTGACGAACCACAAGAAGTATGTTCTGTTAGGTTATGTTGGGGCCCAAAAGGAAGGTGGATTTCTAATAGTGTGCGTTAATGTAGTTCATATTACTAAAGAGCACTGAATCGCACTGAATAAACTTTGTTTAGGAAATCTTTTATTGTGTCTGTGGCATAATGTGTCTCTTGCACTCATCTCATGTTTTACCTTTGCATTTTCTTTCCTTCACAAATTGAGGTCATGAGGTCATCATTTCTGTGGTCATACATTGACTGATGGCATCATTGTGATCAGTGATGGGTATTGAACAGACTTGCTAGACTCCACTTCCCAGAGTGCAGTTTGGGCTCTGGAACCTACCTGGCCCAGATCAGGCCCAAATACCAGAACTTCTGCAGTCAGAATGTTGATAGGCTTCTCTCTGTGTGCGCCACAGAGTCCAGAAGCCATCAGTCGGTTATTATTGTTGTTATATTTTTAAAGAGTAACAAGATCTGAGGTAGCTCTCACAGCACACTGTCTCTCCGAACTGTTTTCCTTTGCAGCAAGCCTCTATTCTACTCCCAAGTCTGTCTGGAGAGGCATAAAACAAAATATTATGGCAACAATGGAAGGCATGGGCTAATGTGCTGATATTTATATCTATTGTAAAACACAGAGCACTGATGATGGATGCCACTTCTTCCCTTACACGCACACACATACACACACTCACTCTCTGCACAAGCCCTCGGGGCAATCTTGTTTAATACCTCTGTTGTAATGAATACGTCTGGTTTTATTTTGCACCCTGTATTGATCCTGGTCCTGTGCTTTTGGTTCTTGGTGCCAGGTAGTCATTTTGTGTCATATTCATTTACCGACAGTGTCAAGTTGCAGTGTATTTTTGTGAGAAGAGTGGCCACATATGGCTTTTTATTTAAATCATATTTTTTACGTGCACTCACGCTGTTTCATTTTAATTTGTTGCCAGCTCTCAGAGGTTTTTATGACTGTCACCATTTCTCAAAAAGGTAAGAGCCAGAAAGAATGAAGGGAAAATAAGTAAACGGTAAAAGAAGCCAGAAAGAGTCTCTCTCTCTCTCTCACTCACTCACACACACGCACACACTCACTCACTCACAAGCATACACAAATGCAGAAACACTCAAACATAGACACAAACATTCATTTTCTTGTGTTCACACACTTCATGAATTGACTTCATTCATTTCTCTGAGTTCAGTCTCTTTGAATGCAGTTCAGCATTTTTCAGCATCGTAACATCCACTCATTTCCTTTTCTTCTAGCCCCCCCCCAACCCTTTGTGACTTAGACACACTGCGTAGTCTGTTTGCTATGTATCCCATGCCCTATTATTCTCGACACTTTTATCAGTTTTAGATAAAACATTTCCAGCTCAAAAGGATTACTGTTTTTGGAAGGGAGATTGCTGATTTAATAAGGTCTCTCGTTGTACTTGCTGGCCATGATGATGCTGCGTGCCAATCCCTCGGGCGACTGAAGGAGCTTGTACCAGATGTTACACACAAAAGCAGTACTGTTTATTCCTCAGCTTGATCTGGCGTGACTAAGAAAACAAGATCAGAGGGCTACACAATGCATCATAAATACTCTTTGACATAATCCTAATTGGAATCAACAAGGTCCGGGCTGCATTCATATTCATAGCCTTTTAAGGGGCTTCTGCCCTTTTCCTAGTCACTGATCTCTGGGGGAATGTGGTCCACCAGGAGGAAGAGATGTCATTTTGGAAGAATGCATTCCAGCGAAGCACAGGTTGACATGAATTTTCCTTTCATTCCTCAGCCGTGCTGGAGGAAAAGCGGTTGAAGCTGTATTTCGTGTCTGTTGTGGTTCAGAAAAACATAAAACAAAAAGCTTTGGAGACATTCTGTTTGTGATGCTTGTGTAACAAGTGTCAAGTACACAAACACTGATGGTACAGTTTAAGGGAGATTTAGGATGTAATTAATCTCTGCTGCTTGGTGTTTCCCAGTGACTTGACACCATACTGGTAATGGAATTGGGTGCGGTGCTAGTGGGGTCAGGGAGAAGTGTGGGAGGGTGGTGGGTCCTCTCACCCACCCCTGAGGAAGGAGAGAACACTGAAAAACACACAGTGAACCACTGGTGTTTACTGGCCGCAAGTGGATCATGGAAACCATAACAGCGATGCAGCAAAACAACGGTGTGAGCTGAGGTGACGTTAGTCTCCAGCTGCCCGTGAGGGGAACGATACGCAATGGACCATCTCTCGGTGCAGCTGGTCTGCACCTGCTGCCGCTGCGCCTCACTGGGAATGCGAAGCTGAGTGGAGTGGATGGGAAGGCTGAGGTCAGCCAGAACAACGGAGAGGGGTGGAGGCTCTCTGCTTCAGGGTCAGCCGACTGCACAGCAAGTGTAGCAGGGCCTCGCCATTGCTTCACTGATCGGAGGGGAAACAGAAGTAGACACTTTAATAAGGGCCTTGCGACTCGTACTGGAAGCGTTTACTAATCCTGAAACATGTCTGTCCGTCCAGCCCAGCCCCCACCATGCACTTCGCTCCCACCCCCTTTCAACCTCCACACCCCTTCTCAAGCCCTTGTTTCCCATCGTCTCGTTCCCAGATCTCGGAGATGACACTGGGTTTCATCAACATGCCTCCAGAGCTGCCAAAAGTCTGATCTCAGTTTCTCTAGGAGATGATGGGAAGTGGTCTTCGGATTCCTGTTTCAGGGCTCGCTGAACTGAGAGGAGGGGGTTGTAAGAGTTGGGGTGTGTGTCTGTGTGAGTGTGTTTTGGGAGGGTGAATGGATAGAGATTGAGAGAGAGAGAGATTGAGCAAAGGAGTGATGGATGAAGTCGGGGGTGAAACACTCACGGGAAATCTTCTCTACCGGGGGTGGGGTGGGTTGGGGTAGGGGTTTGCGTATTGGGGAGGAGGCAAGTTGTCGAGCTGGATTATTCCCCTGGAAGTGTCTGTTTGATGTGACTCAGAGGGTATGACAGCACCGGGTTATTTTCCTCTGTCCTCTCCGCGGAGCTTCAAACAAAACTTTTGCGAAAAATGAGTCATAAAACCAGCCGAGGCTGGCTGTACAAATGTTTCCCGGATTTTCTATTTTATATCCCGATGAAACGAGGTCCGACTGGATGTCAAAAACAGCTGTCTTTAACTGACACTTGCATCAGTTGCCACCCATGTGACTGTTCAACTTTCCATTTTGATTTATTTATAAGTGGATTATTGAAAGTGTAATGTTTACATATGAGCTGAACTCCTTGTAATACAACAGTGGGCCATTTGATCCTAAAGGGCTATTGGATTCCCAAACATCATGAAACATTATTTGTCAAGGTTAAGAGGTGAATAGCCAACATTAGGAAAGAGCAGAAAGAGAGAAACTGAGAGTGCTCGCGGGATTGGAGGAAATTTCATAAAAGCGCTTGGAAACCTGCAACTCAAGGCTGAAAACACAATCTGCGGCCTGACGCTTGGCCAGGTGGGAACCCTCCAGAAGTGTACACACACATGCTTAGGTGCTCTCACTCTCTAGCACACACACACTCCCTCCCTCCCTCTCTGCCATATCGCAGGAACCTTCCTCATTGTCAACATCTTAGTGTCTCAATGCCGCAAGTTGGGACAGAGCTTATGACAGAGGGCTTTCCATGCCTATGTTGTCTCTTGTTCTGCTTGTATGTTGTTCTAGCTTTGCCTCCATGGTATTTTGGCAATTTAAACTTTCCCTTTGAGGAATGTGAATTTGAGATTAAACTTTGTGATGTATTTTGGTTGTCGTGACAACAGTTGTACCTATTATTTTTGTCTTGAGACCAGTGAAATGTATCACACGACACTTGATTGGTTAACTTTGAGGTTTCTACCAACGTTTTTCAGTAGTTGCTAGGATTTCATTTGGCACAAAAATATGTGGAAAACCACTGTCAAGTTCTTTTAAGATAACCCCCTTGGAACTAAAGGCATAAAGAAACAATTTCTAGTCATTGAGGACTTAAACTGACTTGAACAGTCCTGACAGCCCTACAGCAGTAAGTTGTTCGACTATAAATACACTTGAGGCTAAGCAGACTTCTTCAAACTGAGCTTCATTGAAAACCAAATTTACCTCGACTCTGGGATTTGCTTCAGGTTTCTGATTGATTAAAATGATCTTGACCTCTAAACCTCAATCCTCACTATCATAATTGATTATCAATGCCTTAATATCTTTGTGGTGCTCATGAACACTTCATTTAGGCTGAGAACATTCCGTTATTCTCACTCTTTGCATTTGGTTGTGAATAGAGTCTGTTTTCATCTCCTGGGAGGAATCTAGAATGCATTTCTCAAGTCTCTCTGTGGCAGGTTTCGAAATACAACCTTTTTATTGCCCGTCGCTTGCATCTGAAGATTCAAGGGCACAACTTCTGTGCGCTGACTTTATGCCATAAACCAAGTGGTTCTTATTTCAATCCCAGTACTTTCCTTTTGTTGCCTGGATGGAACAGAACTCGGTCTTGTAAATCCAGTTCTGTTAGTCATCGGTACGTTTGCCACCCCTCTATTTGTGTGCTGAAAAAACCTGAATGAGCTGAGCGCAAGCCTCAGCGCTTGTCTCGCTTTCATCAATTAAGTGAAATTTCTCGGCTTGTGCAGGCTCCATTATGTCAGCAGAGGGGCTACTTCACAGTTGGAAATGAATTTATAGACCAGAACTTAAAGAGCCATTTAAGCCCAGTCAAAACACAGGGCTGTAGTTGATCTTATTTTCTCTTAACACATTTCCATAAAACTGAGAAGCGTTCTTTTGCCAGCAAGAACGTTTTAGGGTGTGTGTCTGTGTGGGTGTGGGTGTGTGGGGGTGGGGGGGGGGGGGGGGGGGTTTTGGGGGTGTTTTGCCTGGGGGTGTCCACGCAT
>JAVQKI010277012.1:0-11745 GCA_036025975.1 Nematalosa erebi
ATAATTGGCAGGGAATCACTATTGTGCTTAAATGAGTCACCTACAGACACATTATCACACACAGCAATAGAAAACACTATGAGCACACATTACATAAGCAAGTATATAAGCACTCAATCTCAATCTACTAACACACTCACATACAGTACAGTATCATGGCGCAGACAGTGTCCAGTGCATGCAGAGCTGGATGTGTACTTACAAGCACAGCATTCTTAGAGACTATCCTCAGCGCTTCTGTTCCCTGACTGGTCAGCTTGCCGGCAGCCTGGAGGCCGAGAGGCGTGGTCTGCGTCTGATCGGAGCTCTGCGGGGCGGGCTTGGCCATGTGGCTGAGGGTGGTGACCATGGCAACCGAAGGCCGTGGCGTGAGGATGGAGGTTGGCATGCTGGGGGAGGCAGCTTTCAGCACCAGAGGTAGAGTTTTGGTGGGGATGAGCGCTGTTCCTGTCACCACAGTCTGGAGGAGCCAAGGGGAGACACACACCAGACCAGTGCCATGAGCCACAGGAGCGACCCCGAGCACACACGCCAAACAACACAGACAACACAGATCAACACAGCGCTGCTCACTCCCCATCAAACCCACTACTGGGGCCACTGTTCACATACACAGCTATTCACTAGCACTGTCACTGCCAATTCTTTTCACTAGATTAGTGGATTATTTAGGGCTATAACTCATTTTGCCCACCATCAACCATCCCCACACCCTGTGCTTCACAGGCCTTGGGGGTCTCTCAACACTACAACTGTTCTATTCAACTGCCTGACATCATGAATGAAGCAAATCTGCTAGACAAACACAACACAACTCCTAACACTAAACAACCTGTTGTGTGTATCTAAAAGATCATGAGTAGTTACAGCATGTGTGTTCCATCTGCGGGGTTAACTCAGAGTAAGGTCTCAATGGGCTCCTAATGATGAATCAAGCTACCTTGTTGTATGTACAATGCACTGGTACAGGGTAGTTAGCAGTCACAAGAGATTTTGGGTCCCAATGGACTCAGGCAAAATCACTTTCCCCATACAAACCCCCCTATGTCAAAAACAGTTGAGTGCTGAGAATGCCCTCATAGGATGTGTTTCCATGGCTTGGCAACACAGCAAAGCACTGAGGGCCAAATGGTGATGTGTGCTAGGCTAGGCTAGTGGGCATGTAGGGACAAACGTGTTTAAAACACTTCCTAATGTGCTCCAGTGGGTCTCCAGACGTGTGAAGCAGGGATCAGGTCCAGGTCAGCAGAGCAGTGTGCTGAGAGTGAGAGTGAGAGTGAGATGAGAGGGGGTGCGGCGGACCTGCGGGGTGCTCAGGCTGGGCGGGGGGAGGGCTGGCTGGAACTGGGCCGACGGCAGAGCGGACGCTTTCCCGTCAGGCTGGGGGGGGTGCTGGGCCTGCAGCCGGAGCTCCGCCTGGTCCTGCTTCACCAGCAGCTCTTTCCTCAGCTGCTCAACCACCTTTTTCTGTACAGAGGAGAGGGACACAGAGAGAAAGAAAGAGAAAGAATGAAACAGTGAGATGGCATGTGCAAAGGGTCCAGACCTATCACGAGATACATAGACAGTATACGTGCTAATAACAGAAAAGCTGTTTGTGTCTGCATGACACACCTGGTCTACCACATGACATTAAGCACATTCTGGGCCTTGGCATGCATTTACAAGAAACACCAAAGTAAACAGTACTTGTCATGATTCCTTTGTTTTTACATCATGTCTTTTACTGGGCTGAACAATTGCTCTTCATGTTTGGGATTGGCAGAGCTTGTGCAGTAAACAGTGTGAGCGCTTTCTAGGTCAGTGATATATCAAGACTAAACATTACTAAATGGGATTCTTGGCATTTAAACAGTGGCACAGGAGTCTCAGTCAAAATGGTACCATACAGAGCCCAATAACCAGCTCGAGACCTACTTACAAAACAACGATTGTTTAACAAAACCTTTTTACAATCTGAGTGTCAACCTCCACACAATCAACTAATTAATTCCTTAACTCTAAGCAAGACTTGTTAAGAATAAGGTCTGCAACAGAATAACTTAATGAGAAACAGCACTGTTCCCAATGTCTAGAGTTGAACTAACATTGGGTGCTCAGTGTCAATCCTGCTGGGTGTTACTGGCACCCTGACATGGGCGAGATGAAGTTGAGCTTAGTGTGCCATCCTGGCCTGCCCCTTCCCCAACACAGACTCCTCATGCTTGATCTAGACTCTTCCATGACGTCTAAAAAGCTGTCTGGCTAAGACGCTGCAAAGGCCAGCACTCAGGAGGCTAGCTATGATGGAGTCAGACAGCAGGGGGCAGAACGTGCCAAAACAAATCACAAAAAATCAGAGAGAGCCAAAGAGCAAAGCAGCTTTTCCCAGTGAGAACAGCACAGATACCAACAGCTTGTGACGATCTGAAAACACCAACAGGCTCAGGAAGGATAAATACTTCACTGAGTGACACTGACACCTTGCCATAGCGTCACTAGAAACAGTAGGCAGTTATTGATTTTGTATCACTGAAGTTGGCAGTTCATAACAAATGTTCAGCCTTTACACTACAGTGCAACTGTCACTGCTGAACTGATACCAGCATAATCACCCTACCATGCATTTCACCAACAATTACATGTGGTCACTTCAGAAAGAAATGACAAAACCTTTGAAGAAACAACCCAAACCAAAGCTCAGGACAGGTCAACACACAGACTGCATATTTCTTACAGCAATCTGATGACTTAACTCTGTTTGTGGGCCTCCACTGAGAGAACCGCACTGCTGTTAAGGACTTTAAGAGACAAAGCTGTGCTGCATTACATAATGAAATCATTCTAAAGCTGTGGCACATCATACAGACATGATAAATAGTTAGATAATAGTTTAATAATAATAGTTAATAGTTAATAAGAGTTCATTAATATGCCATGTTTCACTGATCCAGGGACAACAGTATAATTATTCCAGATGTATTTTGGCACCTCAACCAGCCCTATTTCCATAGTTCCCACTGCAAGATATATACATTTTTCCCTGACATCCACTGACTCAAAAGCTGATTTTTAATAAACTCTGACAGTTTCCCAGTTGACAATATGAACAGATGTGCACTGGTCCATGAACAGTGAGTGGACAGTATATTAACCCACAAGATGGTGCCAAAAACCATCACATAGTAGCAGGCAGCCTAGAAACTAAAACAGATTTTTGAAGTTATGCTGCATACAGTGTCTGATTAATTAGAGCCATACTGTAACAGTCCCATATGAAATCCCTTTTTATAATCGGTCTGTTAGTGTAAGTGTAGGAAGTGATGTTTTAACACGGTTCTTTTCAAAATGTTTGGTGGTATTAGCCTAACCTCTCTTGAATTAAACGTAACGGTTTGGGGTATTTAACCTGTGCTTGAAATTCAGCACTCAAAACAGTAAAGTTGCAACACAGTACAACTCAGCAGCATCATAAACTGCATTCTCCAAAATGAAAACATGGCTGAACCAACTGGTTTTTAAACAAATACTGCATGTTTTGACCTCCATGATGCCAAGATGTATAACCAAGTGAAACTGCTGTCTCTTGCAAGGTTGCTACCTGAACATTTGAAGCAGATTCAACCCAGCTCCACTAGGCTCTTTAAAGACACATGCAATCTGAAACGGCATCTACTCCCAGTGATGGATCATTTCCATCTGATCTACAAGAAATCAAAGCACATACAATATACCAGTACTGTGCTCTCTGACTGACGGGAATGTCATACCGTATGACATGCTTTAGTTTGGACTGGATGTTAAAGAGTAAATAATGTTTTCTTCCTGGACTAAAGATGTTAGCTGACTACACTGAGCACCATGTGTATGTACTGGAGTTGAAGCAAAGCTAGCACACTAACTCGTGTTCCCTCCAAAGGGGGCACAGATAATGGAGCATGTGAGGGTGCGGCTCCAGACGTTGCCTTCACATGGCTCCTGAAGCTCAATCCGTCTTCAGGGAAGGCTCTTCAGCATGCAGGCTCAGACAGAGCGCACGTTTGATAGAGGCAGCAAAGTGAGAGCAGCTCATCCTTTCTCGCCAATTCAGTCTATTGACCTTTGCAGTGAAAGCACCCCAACCCCACCCACACACCCCTTTCTGCAGTGAAAGCACCCCAACCCCACCCACACACCCCTTTCTGCTGTGAAAGCACCCCAACCCCACCCACACACCCCTTTCTGCTGTGCGCTGTTTGCCTAAGATAAGGCCGTGAGTGAGCGCCGGTCACTTAAACACCACCCCAACCCCAATGAGTGTAGGATGGTCAGCCAAAACATTCACTTCTGCCAACTGAAATGCTATGAGGCCACTTAAATGTGGCTATTATGTCATGCAAACAAATAGGGAGTTCAGTAAAAATCTCAGCTGAATAAAACCTTAAGACTAGATACAATTTCAAGTAGCATGGCTTTTCAATATCCTTAAAAAACATCCTAAAATATACATCCAAGGTACCGAAGAAACATGCATGCCAACAGTCTTGCCAAAAGACCCATTTAGCATATGTACTGTATGCAAGCTTGGATCAGCCCAGACTGCTTCAAATCAGAATGCTTTTAAAGTGGCTTCATTCCACGTAGAATTAGAACTGAATTTTACCCTTCCCAGTAAAATGATTGATTGTCTATGCTAGTTAACAATAATGAAAGACACAATAGTCATATAACCATACATACATTTTCATAAATTAGGCTTTTTCTGCACATGAATGAAGAACAACAACAGACAACAAATAAAAAAGATGCTTAAGGTTGAAGATGTTTCAGGCTAGTCAAAGCTACGTCCAGAGGGGGACAAGAGGAGCACTTACATTACTACAGAAAACATTGTTTGCAGCATCACTGCAGTAATTTACATTAATATCGCAACATTTCTGGCTTTGGTAAGTCGACCAACATTCCATAATGTTGTTTTAAATAAATCAAATCCCAAATCTGTGCTGTAGTTCTGTTCAGTTTTCGTAGCAGTGTCATTTTAGCTTTCTTTAATTGCAACAACGCACCACCATTATGCCACACTCCATTAATCTTGGAAGTTGGACGTTATCACACCTAAGTGGACGACATCAGGAAAACAAGTCCATAAAAGCTGGGCTGTGTTTCCAGCTCAGCACTGTTATCAGTATCATGTGACAAGAACATATGTGGATTAGTGAAAAATATAGAGGTGCTACAGTAATAAGCAAGAGTTGGGATTTTGACTTCCTGACATGCTCGCTGAATCCTCCAATTTCGAATTTCTGATTTCTGAATACAACTAAAACCATTCCTGTCTGCAGACACATCTGTCTGATTTGAAGTTGTGACCGTGCCAGTGGGACGTGCATTGCAGGAGTGTGAACTCAGCCCCCACCCACAGCTCTTCCTCCCTGTCCAGGTCTCTCCAGTCAACAGAGAGACTGACAGCCTGACTAATATGGACCAGTGCAGGGAATGGCTGTCACACCCACTATTAATCACAACAAAGCCCTCCTCCGTCACCTTGGAAAAGAACGTAGGGGTGGATGGGAAGACAGAGAATATTACAGCCAGTCTGTAATTTCAGAGGAGTTTTCATCTGAATCACGGTTGGCACGAGTAAATTAGATGCCTCTTGGTAGAAAGCTCCTCTTCCCACTCAGTCTGATCTTTCTCTCCTCTGGCCATCGTCCTCATCAGATGCCCAGCTCATGCCTAAGTGCCACTTCATCACAGGGCCCAGAACATTCCCTTTCCCATCACTAGGGGCAGGCTGCCAGGGGAGTGAGCTCTTGTCCAGGCATCCAGCTGCAGCTCTGACCTCCCTCAGACGCCCCCCCCCCCCCCTCTCCAGGGACGCAGACAACAGATGGCAGGAGAGACCCATCCTGCACAGCCCCTCTGGCCCTGAGCACAGGAGCAGCTCGCCCACCAGCAGCCCCTACTGCACAGCAGGTGGAGGCCCACTTGTAGGCCTGTGTGGAGGGATGTTACTAATGAGTGGAGATGGGTGGTGAGGGCAAAGATGACTGATGAGGCATTGGCTAAATAAGACACTGGCATTGGCTAAAGTAGGTTAGGACACTAACTGCAGGATCAATCTGAATTGCAACTCCTACACTACTTTATATACTGGGTCATTCCAATACGCAAGCATCAAACAGGCATGGTAACAACATTTTAAATGGAACACCTGGCAAAATAAGAAAAAAAGCAAGTTGTCCCACAGAAAGACAATCCATGTGCTCATTTAGATTTAACGTTAAACAAATTAATAAATGGTACATTCACATGCTAAAAAAAGTAATACCCACAATGTTACATCATCATTAGATTATTGGCTAAATAAATATTGAAAATGGCATTGCTATATCAATACGCATTTTCAGAACTTAAATTACTTTAAACCACTGGGCTGAAATGGAACCCAACCCGTAAGATGAACAAATTTATTTATGTAGATATGAGCTAAAACATCCTTGAGACGGCCACCCAGGATCACGTATTCATTTCATGCTAAAATGAAGACAGGGTCCTGTGCAGACTCAGAGCAGTGGAATACAGCAGCCATTTGCATTACATCATTTCTAAATGCTTTAAAACCTGTTCTTGTGATTTTATGAGGCATTAATTCACAGCAATGATTCAGTACGGTTACTAACAGTTGAGCTTTAAAAGAACATGCTGTGCAAGTGCACAGTGCCATGTCCGTCACGTGAGCATCCCTTCAACCAATCCCGTGCGTGAGCCTTGTGTGACTAGCAAAGCTGTCAGCATGCATGTGTGGATGTGTGTGCATGTGTAATCATGTTAGCTTGTGCAAATGCCTGTCAGTCTTTATTTGGTATTAGCCTGCCAACGGCGCTCTTGGCTGGGAGCAGCAGTGGAGCTGCAGCAGCTCACTACATGCTGACTCCGGCTCTTCCGCCCGCTTTCAGAAGCACCACTTCACAACAGTGCTTGTGCCTAAAACAGGCCCTCACATCAGGAGTTTACAACAGACTCATGGAAGGAGGGAGAGAGGGACTTCTCAGGTGTGAAGAGGACACACACACTCGCACAGGAAAAAGAGAAAGAAAGAGAGAGAGAGAGAGAGAGAGAGAGAGAGAGAGATCCCACTGTCTTTTATGCGGGTGGTATTTAAACAGTGCGCTGAGCCCTTGATTGAAATTCCACTCACGTTGCCTCTTGCCTCACAGACTCTCTCTCTCCCTCTCTCTCTCTCTCCCTCTCCCTCTCTCTCCCTCTCTCTCTCCCCTGCTCCCTTGGCCATTCTCTGTGTCGGAGCTGGAACTAACCCCATCCCAGGCACACATTCCTCCTCTCCTGCCTCTCACTCACACACATACACATACACACACACACACCACACAGGCCAGCAAGCCTGCCGCTGCTGCTATTGCCTCCAATGTGGATACCAGCAGATAGCCAGGCCCATAGCATGCGCATGCTTGTGCACGTGGACACACACACACACACACACACACACACACACACACACACACACACACACACACACACACACACAGGCACTACCTAATAATGCATATTCCCCAAGCAAAAGGTGCGTTTGGCTGTAACATTTCATGATTTCATAATAAGAGTTCCCAGCGTTGTGATGTGGTGGGGCTGGGTGGTGCGGGCAGCGTGTTCCCCACGCCTGCTTGCCTCATGTCCACATTCCCTCTCATCCCTGCCTCCAACACTGCAGCAGCAGCCCAGCCGGAGCTCTGGAGCACTGAACAAAGACAAACTGACAAAGTGCTGTTCTGTGAAAATGAGATCTCCCTGTCTCTTTCTCTCTCTCTCTCTCTCTCTCTCTCTCTCTGAAAGAAAGAAAGAGAGAGGGAGGAAGGGAGTGTGAAAGATGCAGGGCAGCATGGGTGAGTGATTTGAAGAGATAGACAAAGCAGATGGGGGAAAGAGAGACGATGGGATTCAATGCATGGAAAGATGCTCTGGAGAGACTCCATGAGCACAAGGGCTGCCTCTCAATCACATCCACTTCCCCCTAAGCCTCCTAGACATCTCTTATTCACTCTGGCCTGACTGCCACTAGTCAACTCATTCTGTAAACACACAAAACACACACTTCCTTTTTTTTACAGACACCTGTCATTTCTCCTTCAAACACACACACACTCACACACCCCCTTCTATCTAACAAGTGCTGACTCGCTGGCCAGTCTGGGCTTTTCTAAGGACTTAAGAGAGTGGCAAAAGCACATCCCCAGTCCAGGCTGAGTCCACTTCAGAGTGCTTGTCCCCAGCGCTGGGGCTGGGGCTGGGGCTGCAGAACAAACATCTGCACTGGTGAACCACCGGCATTCCTCCAGCCTGTCGCACTCACCAACACACTGCCCATGAATGAGCAACACAACATGGAACAAAGAGCAGCTGCTTGCATGGCTAGCCACCCTGCGATTGGATTGGTTGGTTCATGGGAGGCACTGGTAGCACGGGACTAAGAACCAGAGTGACCTATGCTTTGCTTTGCTAAAAAAAACACCAGCGATCTCTAAATCTTTACATTTCCACAGACACAAAAATAGCACAGCCAGTTCAGTGCAATACTTTCTCTTCAGCTTTGCTCTTCAGGATGATAATAATCCGGTTATGTAAGCAGCATGAAAAGACGTTTTGCTCTGTGTTGAGGGGGATGTGAGGGAACGGCTAGCTCTTACACATGGACAAAAAGCCTAATGGAGCGGAACCAACCATATTTGAGAGGTGGGAGGCCCGCGGGGAAGGAGAGCCGGTGCGCTCTTCACCCATCCCTCCGCCGGCGTGGCCCCCTCTGCTAGTTCTCCCCTCCATTTATCTCTTTGTCCTTTGGCGAGCCTCTCGGATGCCCCGCTTCCCTGCCGGCAGCTAGATTGGACACACGTCTCCCGCTGTGGCCCGTTTAGAGCTGGGGGCATCACACTCATCTCTCAGGGCCTACTGGCTAAAGATTGTCCCTGCCTCTAGAAGCCTTCTTCTGAACCTCTCTCAAGAGCAAAAGGACCGCCACGCAGTCTCTACGCGCTGCTGTGAACAGGGTCCAAGAGCTCACACACATGACATTCACAAGCTTGACCATGCCTGGAACAACACACATCAAATACTGTAATTCATTCAAACAAACTAATATCAATCCCTGAAATGACGAGTTACACGGTTGCTCCAGCTCACTGATAATAGCTGATCTCTCCAATTATCCAATTCCAGAGATGCAAGACCATTTTAAGCACCAATTCTGGCTATGGAACATGCAGTAGTTATTTTGGGTGTTTTAGGTGCACAGCCATGCCCTCATTAAAGCAGCCCTGGAGCCTCTCTGGAGAGCTGGGTGCAGGTGCAGGTGCGGAGCCCCAGAGAGACCCAGACTGGCCCAGTCCACCTCAGAACAACCTTGTCCTGCCTCTCTCCTCAGCTGACCTGCTGGATACACATCAATACCGCGCCCCCAAAGTCAGCCCCACGCGCTCACGCCCGCACACACATAATGTCACACAGTGCAGCATCAGCAGCTTGGGCGGCCTTAGCCTGTGAGCGCAGAGCAGAGCAGCTGTGTGTGTGGGGCTCGCTCCTTGTTTCCCTCAGACATGGCTGACTAGAGGAGATTAAGCAGCTCTATCAAACACCTCTGTGTGCAGACAGACAGTTTCCCTGCACAGGCCACCACCACCAGGAACCAACAACACTCATGGACTCACTCACATAGAGAGAGCTCAACTACAGCCTGGTCACAGAGAGAGAGAGAGAGAGCTCAACTACAGCCTGGTCTCAGAGAGGGAGCTACTGCTTATGGAGCATTCACAAATCAGCTCATCATAACTATGGAAATCAACATGTAAGTATGAGCACCTGTGTTCTACACCCAGTCAGTTACTCTATAGAATAGTTGCCTATACTGTACCAGCAGCTTCTAGAGAAACACAACATCGCTTACTTCTTGTCCAACTCCAACACCAGATCTGTTGCATGGAACTCAATGGAAACAAATCAATGAATACACAATTTCTATTTTAGTGTTAAACTGACTCATTAAAGAGGCTTGATCACCTGGAAGCATGTTTAACATTGCAGTGATGCCTCAAGTGAAGTATGAGACTCAGTCAGCAGTTCACCTGTTCACCACACTGTGTCCTATTTGCTTCTCTGGGGACAGCTAGAGTCCCAGCAAAGACCCTTTACACACACGCACACACACACGCACACACACACACGCACACACACACACGAACCCACACACAGACACACACACACACACACACACACCACAGAGATTACTTTCAGGCCAGCAGCTTTTCCAACAACAGGCCAAAGTGGGCAGGAGGCAAGAACTCCCCCAAAAGGCGTCTGAATTATTAAAAGCGTGGAGCTGCAGCTGTATCTGAAGCCTGGCAGGCTCCCTTGCCTTACAGAGGTGAGACACAACAATCTTTGCTGAACCATGGAGCTTGCAAAAGTTGCTCCCATTTCCCTCTGTCTATGGATCACTGTATTGATCATCAAATGTTTTCTACTCACCCCATTATCAGCCATTTAATCGATGATTAAATGGCTGATAATGGGGTGAATGAAGGCTCTTTCTACCACCTAGACTAGACTACCATCTAGACTAGCCTATAATCCGCCTTAAACAGCAAGCCAATGCTTTCATTTACTTAATCACTATTGACTATGTGCCCTACATCCACATACTGTACATTTAAAACTCAAACTCCTCATGACTGTTTAAACACCTTTCCAAACGTACACAACATGGGCTAATCTTTAAGGTGCCTGGTGCATATTGTACCTCAGTGTAACCAGGCCTATCTCTCCCGTGCACCTCTGCAATCTCCATGTCTTCTACCCACGGCAAACTTCCAATAAATCAGGCTACCCATCAGGCAGACTATAGTAGAAACAGATCCAGTATGTGCTAAGAAATGATACAAGACAACATTCATAAAACACTGCACTTTACTGCATAATGCAGTATTTTGGACACAAACATTCCAGTAGGCCTACACTGCAATGCTTACTAAACAAGGGCGGTTTTCCACATAAAGCATGTTTTTTTTTCTTCCGTTGTACTCTATGAGAGACTTGTGTAGTTGAGTCTGGCTTCTTGGTAGCAAAAGGGTAGCAACAGTGAAATATTTTAGATATAAGGTGTCTGAAGTCCACACTGACACGCTCCTCATGTAGTTTTTATTGACGCTAAATGAATGCGGAGGCCTCTCAGACTGTTCCTTAACTATCAGCTGTGTTATGTTGTTGATGTCCCGAACGTCAGTCATTTTCCCTATAAGACTTTTCCCTTGGGAGCTGGAAATGTTCGAAATGCTAATTTGCCGCATACAAAATGACAGTACCAGCTTACCAGCTCTATACCAGACTATGAGAACGTATAACACAAAACTCCAACAATTTTATCGACCCAAGATGCTCACATCAAACATGTCACTCTTTACTTAACAGCAACTCATAGCCTAATAAATCCAACTGTTGCCAAGTACAGCAGACTACAGGCTATTGGCTTACATGATACATAGTGGGTATAGTCTATGCACAGTTCTGCATTATTACTTAGGACTGCATACATCCTCTTTGTGAACACTGAACTATTGCAAACAGTAACTTCCAAAACTTCTCTCTCTCTCTCTCTCTCTCTCTCTCTCTCTCTCTCGCTCTCTCTCTGTTTTCTGTGGTCATCTGAAGTGCATTCCATGGTTTGTACCTCTCATAAAGGTACAATAAAGGCTACATTAATTCCCTGTAAATGACAACGAG
>JAVQKI010277158.1:0-13680 GCA_036025975.1 Nematalosa erebi
CCCCCTCCCTCCCTCCACTCCCTCCACTCCTTCCCTATGGCCCTCTACTCTCCTGCAGGATATCTGCCCTGGCTAGCGCTGGCTCCATGCTCTGTGATTCTGCTAGGGCTGGAACACCACCACCCTCCACCCCCGCCGCTGCTGCGGTTACAAGCTGGAGCTCCAGGGGGAGCCTTCAATTATTCATCCCAGCTGAGGAGCCTGGGCTGGGCTCCAGCACCAGGGGAACTGGGCCAAGACTGCGGGGTCGCCAGCACAGCAGAGCAGAGCAGAGCAGAGCACACTCTGCTTGAGAGGGATATGGACAGTAGTGTGTGTGTGTGTTTGGAGGTAAGGTTAGGGGATTTGAGAGTGTTATGGAGAGACACGTGGGGGATGTCAGTGGCTCGTGCTGCAGTAGTGATTTATAGGCGGCCAGCGAGGAGGAGCTGAAGCCATGAACTCAGACAGGGGAGAGTTAGCTATAGCTGATGGGGTATGCAGCACCTGTGTGTACGTCTGTGTGTGTGTGTGTATCTGTGTGTGAGTGTGTGAGTATGTCAGTCTCTGTGTCAGTGTCTGTGTGTGAATGTGTCTGTGTCTGTGTGTTAAACAAGAGGACATTTTTGGGCTACTTAATAAAAAATTGGATTCATGCATACAAATAGGATGTTTGGACATAAAAAAATGCATACCTCAGGTGGAATGCAAATACCATATATTCTGGCATTCATACTTGTGTCTTCTGTGTGTAAAAGTTTGTATGTGTGTGTGTGTATGTACTCACGGAATAGCAGCAGAGCTCGTGGATGATGACTCTGTTGGAGAAGGTCTCATTGTGGGACTCAATGTGCAGGGTTCTCTCGTGGCGGTTCAGAGAGTTCTTCTGGATGAAGTACACGTAGTCCACCCCAGCAATCTGCAGCCAGCCACAACACACACACACACACACACACACACACACACACACACACCCTTCATCACAGCTGTGCAATGCACCTCTGGGAATGTCCCACTTACCAGACATATCAGTTACAGTAAACCTCCATGACTCTTACCAAGTCATCATGTCTAGACAAAATTCTTGACATTCTAATACTACTCAGACTTGCTATCAGAGAGCTAGTACAGCATGTCAAGACAGTGGTGCATCTGAAACCACAGCACAGCACAGCACAGGACATCTTGATAAGCTTGAGACGGCTGCCCAGCACGTCAATGCTACGGTAATGAGCGTGAGAGCTCAGATGGGCTTCAGATGGATAGCCATGATCTGAAGCCGCTACGCTGCTGACAGTGACAGCGCTGCGGTGTGGAGTTTGTGGAGATTGCCCCGTTATTAACTTTTTGCAACCCTGGTTAAAGTCACTAAGTTAATCCCACACCAAAGCCTTTCCCTTATCGCGGATCTGGTGTTATGTGCACGGCTTGTGTGTTCTTGATGGACGGGGAGATGTGGCGTGTGAGAGTGAGAGTGAGAGTGTGTGTGTGTGTGTGTGTGTGTGTGTGTGTGTGTGTGTGTCGTACTCTCTTGAGCAGGCGTGGTGCGTCCACGTCCAGCTTGCAGCGCCGCTCGATGTTGTGCCTGCAGCCGTCCTCGCTCTCCTCCTCGCTCATCACGTCGCTGCCCACGAACATGGGGATGAGCGGACAGGTGGGGAAGCGCCGCTCATACGCCTGAGAGAGAGAGAGAGAGAGAGAGAGAGAGAGAGAGAGAGAGAGACAGAGAGAGCAAAAAAAGAAGAAGAGGAGAGAATGACAGAGACAGAGAAAAGGAACAAGGAAGGAGGAAGAGAGGAGAAGGAGAGAGAGTGAGAGAGAGAGAGAGAGAGAGATGTTAGACAGTGACCCATTATAGGGCTTCTGAGAATGAGGAAGAACACCAAAATGTGGCTCAGATAACAGACTTCTTGAATTTACAAGCTACACACCAAAAAGCATGACTTCAGCAGAACTAGTTTGCGCTAGGATGCAGGAGAGCTGCCTTTGCAAGCCAGCCTCCATTTCACAATGACCAGAAATCCACTCTTCCTCTGCTGCCTTTTTTAAGAGTGGGGGATGTAAAAAAAGGGAACGCGCATCATTGAGCTTTCAAGAGGAAGGCAGAAAATAGCGCAAGCAGACTCAGGGCCCTGTCTCGGTCTGAGCCTCTGGAGACAGCGCAGACTGATGGAACCTTGCAGGACACAATGGAAGGGGAGGGTGGGGGGGGAGAGAGGCATCGGCTGCAGAGAGAGTGTGTGTGTGTGTGTGTGTGTGTGTGTGTGTGTAAGGCACATGGAGGTTATGAAACATAATGCCTGCTGGGCTGCTGTAAAGGCTTAAGCACATGCATAAAGTGCCAGAAAATGATACAGCTGGCAGTGTACTGTACGTTCCTATTTGATTCATGTAGCATATGTTTAATGTGCCTCACTTGTGGGCAAGTTTTTTTTTCTAAGAGGCCTGTGTCTGTGTGTGTGTATATATGCATGCGTGTGTGTGTGTGTGTGTGTGTGTGTGTGTGTGTGTGTGTGTACAGCAGCAACAGCAGAGCCGCAGTGACGGTGCTCCCTCTCGCTCATCGCTCACTGTCCTCAATCTGATCTTACGAAACGCTTGCCTGTCCCAGAGGAGCGCGGCGCGGCAGTGAGGACGGACGGACTGACGGAGGGACAGACTAACCACAAGCACAGGCTGGATACCAGCACAGGCTAGGGGAGCGAGCAGCTGACCTGAGAGCAGCCATCTGGTTAATAGAAAGGAGGAGGAGGAGGAGGAGGAGGAAGAGGGCTGTAGGTTGGAGTGGGGTGGGGTGGTGTTACTAATTCTAAATCCCCATGTAATCTTGGGCGATGGCCTAGGGGCTTACTTATGGCATTATATTTCAATCTTCTTCAGCTGGCCAAAAATGAGCTTCTCTGGCTTTCTGTGCACAAGCAGCGCATGACCGTACACGCGTACACGCGCACACACACAGACACACACACACAGACACACACACACGAGTGAACAAGAACTCAACATCGGCCCTGGCAATGTAAGGTCAACCTACGCAGAGCGAGGCCTTGGTCTAAGTAAGACAGAGAAATGCTTTTATAAGAGAGCACTCAGCTCATGCGTGCGTGTGGCTAGTCTATACTGGGGAGGAGAAGGGAAAAAAAAAAAAAACTGAAGCCTTGAACAGGCACACAGGAGATGTTACGAGAAATGACATCCGTTCCAACATGGGTTGAGTGCACAGGGCTTGGGTCGGAGCAGGCCACAAAAGGCCTGAACTCATCTGAACCAAGTCACAGGCGCACTCACGCACACAAACACACACACACACACACAAACACAAACACAAACAAATTAGGCTACTAAGAGGAGCCTAGATTTTACTGTTGGAAGATCACCACAGTGTATTTCATTTGTAAACTGGGTTGTGCATGGTGAGAGTGTGTGTGTGTATGTGTGTGTGTCTGTCTGTGTACACAAATGCTGAAATTGAACAAACAAGGACGAGGACACTCCAGAAGATAAACAATGATGACAACAACGGCGACATCAGCAACAACAGCCACTCAAAACAATGTTGTGGAATCTGGGCCAAAAACGTGTCCAAACCAGGACAGGCACAGATCAATGCCCCATCATTGTCTACAACCCAGATCGCAAAGTGTGTTTGTGTGTCAGTGTGTGTCTGTATGTGAGAGAGAGAGAGAGTGTGTGTGTGTGTGTGTGATCTCATGTCAAGCACACACTGCCCATCCACTTGCTGAGTCCTATGAGCCTGGCTCTTTTCAGCACAGGCTCCGCTGCTCTGGAAAATTAAAAAAGGCCACTTCCAAAAACATCAGCAATAATGGCCATCCACACAAACAGCTAGCCCTGCCCTGTCTGCCACGAGCCTACTGGTAAACAAAGGTCACCGCCCGGGTCAATCTATGATAACAAACAAAGGGACTAAATAGGTTGGGGGAAGCAGAAAGCAAAACAAACACATGGCGCAAACAATTACCTCACCAGCAGCTTGACTGGGGACATGTTTACCACAACTTCCACATAGGCGACCTCCAGGTAAATTAGGTTACTGTATCTTCAAGAAAAAAGGGTATTTCTTGTAGGAAACTACCTGATGTCATCATGCCAAGTTGACACCAAGTCTGTATGCGTGTGTGTGTGTGTGTGTGTGTGTGTGTGTGTGTGTGTGTGTGTGTGTGTGTGTGTGTGTGTGTGAGTGTGTGAAAACATTACCCCGTGGAAATCCTATCAGCAGGAATAACCCAACTCTGTGGGTTACAAGGACTCCCCCCAATCAACACAGAATGGCCAAAAACCCTAGATCTTTGGATCTAAAATAAATGGAAAGCGTCTCCAACAGTCATCAAGCAAATCAGAGAGAAACAACCAGAAACAGACACTTCATACTAAAAAAAACAAGCAATATTCTTGGAATAGGTTTTCACCTCAAGGGTCTGTGTGCGTGTTGGTTTCAAAGCAATTTCAATAAAAGCCTGCCGGCGATGTGATCACAAGCGCCAAAGAGCTTGGAGGTGGTTTACTCCTACACACACACACACACACACACACGCCACATGGACCTGCTCGGCTGCCAAAGCGTGGCTGTGTGCCCACCGACTGCTCTCCAGACGATGCCCATCCCAAAACGAACACGAGACCTAGGCTGCTACAAACTAAAGTAGGTCAGTCAATATTGAATAAGTGGGTAATGACACAGCGGCGAGCCTTAATAGCCTTGTGGTTATCAGTTTAATTAAATGCAGGAGATCCTATTGTTCTATTTCAAATAGAACACTTCCTGGGGACGGGGGGACAGACGGACGGACGGACGGATGGGAGAGTTGCTGGGCTGCGCTGCAGTGGTCACTGGGGGGGCATAACTGTGATCACTCACACGTGAGTGGGGGCTGGGTGAGGAAGGGTGACAGTTGGGTGGGAAAGGGCCCGGTGAAATGCTTTACTCTAGCGTTTGGCTCTCTAGAACAAACAGAACACACACATTCTACTTTCACTCTCCAGCTCTCACCCTCTCCCTCTTTCCATCCATCTCACTCCCTCTCTCACACTCCCTCTCCATTGTTCAGTCTCTTTCTCTCTGCTGTTGACCCAAAGCCATCAATGGACGTGCAGAAAACAGACACTCCTCTCTCCCTCTCTCTCTCTAAGAGAATTCAGATGTTTCTGACGAAGGCCCCAAAGATTGCCATGGAGACCGGATACACTCAGAGAGCGCACAAATCGGCTCCAGAATCCAGCATTGGCTTAAGGAACTCAAGTGTGATTCGTTCGGCTTTCAAAGCGTAGAGCTGGGTTGTGTGTGTGTGTGTGTGTGTGTGTGTGTGGGGGGGGGGGGTTGGAAATCAGACAAAAGCCTGGAGCTCATGTGCCAAGGATGAGCGCAGAATGTGAAAGAGGTTGTTGTCCAAAGGAAGATAAAAAACTAATTCAATCTGACAATTTTTTGTATTGAACAATCCCAAAAGGAATGTGAAGCAAGAAAAATGTTAATAAAACCAAAGAGCTTTAACTTACAGATATTGCTTTGCGATGCAGTACATTGAGTTAAGCTTTGAAAGCATTTCTTATATCTTCAGGAGGTAGCCCAGTGCCTCCAAGACTACAGAGCTACATAATCCATAAACCCAAGCGGTTGGTGGGATGACAGACTGGCTTATCAGTCCTCCACAAGACCATACAGAATGTTGGGACACTGCAGTTTTAAAAATGTCTTTTTTAATAAAGAGAGAAAAGATTATCATAAATGCCCCTCTTCTTTCAGGGGCGTAAGTGATGCAGTGATGACACTGGTCAGAGACCAAACAGCGAGTATAATCTACTTAGTCAACAAGAGGAGGGGCTCGGGAGCCGACTACTGCAGTCGCCATCAATTACAACGCCGGATGGGTGCCACTGCCAAGGTCAGGCAGCTACGCTTGATGTCTGAGTGCCGCGCCAACGTCGCAAGCTGCTCCCTTCATGCCCCCCAGCCTCGAGACACACATGCACAAGGGTAGCCTTCACACATGCAATGTCAGGCTCGCTGGAACAGGCACGTAAAAGAGCACTAGCCTAGCTCACAAACGTACAACAAAGCAGACGAGACAAAACTGATTGACGGTCACTCACACACAGAGACAGATTAGCAACTCATTAAGGTGAGTTAATCTGGCTCTTGACATCTTTGCCGTCAAACCAACAGCACACGCTCACACACACACACACACGCACACACACAAACCCATGTGCCAGGCAGCAGTTCATGCTGCAGTCACGTTGACTGGAGGGTGGTGCCTGGAGGCCACGCACAAATCACCCACGGGCCCGGCTAATCAAAATCAGCTTATCAGCACTGGCCACGGGCACTCCCACATCTATGGGATCAGCCATGTGGCCAGCGGATATCACAGCCAGGTCTCCCGTCACCTTTGTCGCACATCCTCCCAAACAACATCTGAACTGAGATCTGTCCGTCACCCAGTCAGTCAGTCAGTCTACTTCACATGAACATTAAAGCTTAGTTTATGCTTCCTCTCTGTGCATTAGTGGATACGTCAGGATCATCGACTGACCCATTTCAACGGTCATCATGAGCATGAGGTGAACAGACCAAGTGGCCATCGGTATCTGTATAGCTTACGATTCCAACTTCCAGCTTAAGGGAGGCTTGTGCTAAAGCTAAGGCAACTTTTTGAGCAACACTGCTGGAAAATGTTTCTAGTGTACCTGTTGTCCTCTCACGGTTGTTATGGAGAGAGCTTAAATCTTCAGTGGGTGTATTTACGTCATCCAGTTATGTGGGTGGCCCAGTAACACCAGCCTGATATGAGCGGACAGAACCGTCGATGCTTGGCCATGGTCATGAAATGAGCTGGTGTCATGGTGCAATCACTGCTCACTCTTCCACAAATGGGATTTGACTGACGGACAGTTGGGAGATGCAGGATTGATGTTACATAAAACAGCAGTCTAAGAGTAACTGTGTGTGTGTGTGTGTGTGTGTGTGTGTGTGTGTGTGTGTGTGTGTGTGTGTGTGTGTAGTGGTGGGGTACAATCACTTGATTAGACCCAAGAAACTTTCTCAACGGAGCTGATCTGGGTTCAGGTTTGCATAACAGTATAATCGTAGTGCTGGCACAGATAATCATGGTATTGGCACTTTGTGATTCTAACCAGGGGGAGGAGGATGAAGATCATCAGTGGGTGACTATTTCATGGTTTGCAAATAAAGGAGATTAAACACATTCGTTAAAAGTGGGCTTCGGAACAGAGTCTTGGACCACTGATGGGAAAATCTGTCCTGAAGTCTGAGTCACCAGACACGGGAAGTTTACAAGCCTGTAACGATTTTCTATAAGGCCAGTCATCCATCATGGATCTCTTCAGGGTCCCAAGCTGTGCATACTGATCGAATTCATTAATGAAATTTTCCCTTCCTGCCCACATTCATGTCTAGACTCACTATGAAGAGGTGACTGCATCATAAAACATCTTGAGAAGACTGACAGCTGGGATAATTAAAAGTGCTCCAATTGGGGGAGTCCGAATCCCTTTATCTGTATAATGTGGAGTAACTAACATTCTCTTCTCTTCACAAATTATTTGCAAGACTTTGGCAAACCAGTGCATTTTATAAGCTACTGATACAAGAGACAGAAAGACAAAATTTCGCTTATACACAAACACATAAATCGTATGTGATTGTATGCCCTGATCACATTTCTTATCATTAAAAACATGAGGAGATCTCAAATGTGGGTGAACTACTAAAGCATGGAGTCGAGTGAAGAAAAAGCGACTGCTCAAAGAAAAAAGGATGTCACCAAAATATCCATCACGGACAGGCACTGGAAATAGTGCTCCAAACCTCTCCTTGACAAAATGACGGGCGGCTGTCTCCAGCACCCCTCTGGGCCCTTGTGAAGGAGAGCTGTGGAGCTGCGATAACGAACACTCCCAGCGCCTCTCTGCACATTGTGTAACAGACCCCCGGTGCCGGTGGGAAGGTCAGGCGCTATTTATAAAAAAGCGCTTGACATCTGGGAACAGAACATTTCGGTAATGGCTGGTTTAAGATATAGATACACAGAGAGGGTTGATGGTGATTGGAGGTTGGGGGACGGGGTGTAAAATGGTGATGTGTGTGTTTGTGGGGGTGGGGAGAAGGTCAGTTGCCATGCAAAATGGGAAAACAAAGCAAAACAATGCATGCCTGCCAGACGGAACACTCTGTTCATTTGGGCTGGTTCAGGAGGGCAAAACACTTAAGGCTCAGCAGAGTTTTGTAAATAACCAGAGACAAAGGCCGACAAAGAAAAAAAAAAAAAAAAGAGCAAGGTCTCGCACGCACGTGTTTCTTAGTTACATAAGAGGCAAAGTATTGACCAGGTGTGGCTCTTTTCCATGATCGCAAATTAGACTCAAAGCGGCCTTCATCCTTCCCTTGCTCTCGCATCCAACGACCACACGTTTTCCCAACAAGCATCCAATTCAGGGCGCTCTGCTCACATCGGGAAACCTTGCCCAACAAACAAAAGGGACAAAGGCAGCATTATTGCATTTGAATCCCATTTCTGGAAAGCACGCCATGGCTTCTATCTGGTTGACGCTGTGGGATTTGGAGCGGTTGCCTGTGCGGGGGAGCAGCACAGCTCTCAAAACACCGCTAATGAGCCACCAACTGATCTCAATTTACTAACCAATGCAACATGTTTACCCACGGCTCTGGAAGGGTCAAAAGGCAAAGATAGATCACGCTATGAATTACAAAAGAAACATGCACGTCCGTGAGCGTGTGGTTTGTCAGAGATGTTTTACAAAAGAGGAATAAACGTGGATAAAGTTTATAGTTAGGTTGTATGTTACACAGTGTTGGTTAAGATATAAAGATGCATCCGCGTCGATTTAGACGTCAAAGGGACTAATCTGTTCAGTGCTCAAACTAGAGTTATCAAGTAGACCGTTTTGAGGATTCTGCTTCACTAACATCTGCCTGGGCATTCACCGGCAGGGTCAAACACAGACCAAACAACTGAGGTCAACAAGTCAGACAGCACTCCAGATAGAGTGTCCTGGAGAGAAGTGTTTGTAGACTGAGCTGGGTGTCTACCCTGGATGTCCTTCCATTCTGAATGGTTGCGCAGTGCAAACAGGGGTTAAGGGGTGTTGTGTGTGTTTGTGTGTGTGCGCGTGAGTGAGTGAGTGCACAGAGAGGGAGTTCAAGAGAAACAAGTGGACAATTCTTGTGGCCTTACTGACAGTAATAGGAACCCTTGCTAATGAAGCCCTTGTGCACAGCTGTGCGGCCATCCATTACACTTGGCCCCGTGTCAGAGAGGGAGATCTCTCATACACATACACAAAGGCAAATACTGCAGACCTCACAGGCGCCTGGTAACACAAGATTACATCCAGACTACGGGCCTGCACGGAAAGAGGACAGCAGCAAGGGGGCAGGGAAGGCTGCTATGGAGCAGTTCCATCGGCAAAACTGCCTAACCACTAAATGTTTCTTTACCCTCCAATATGAAGGAATGAGACATGAAAATGAAGCCGAGAAGTAGGTCACTGCAGAGCGAGCGGAGTGGAAAAGCGGAGGGAGGGGGGAAAAAAACGCTCATCAACTTAAAAGCTGAAATGAGGTTTCTGGAGAGGGCAAGAAATTCACTTGTCTTAAATGGTGCGAAAACCTGCACCGGCATCCTATGATTGTTTAAACAGTTCACCAAACCCAAGAGGGCAAAGACCGATGAGCATCCGGACACAAGGACAGACTGAATAACAGTTTACAAAGCATTTCTGGTTCTGGTTACCACATTCCTCAGCCAAAAAAAGGGACTCAAATCTATTCACAAGCGAGGGAATTTCACCTTCTAGAAAATCCCCTTCACTTTTCTTGCTAGTCTGGTTGAGCAGCCTCAAGCCACACCTTAAGAGTGAATATACTTAGCCAGCATTCCACATGCCCATTTAAATGTAAACAACATGGGGCATTTAGTGTCCCTCTCATTTCCATTTGGGTTTTGCAGAGTGGCGAAGGTCAGGCCAGCAGACTGCAGGCCTGCCTTGTGTGAATGTGTGCCCTTCAGTTATGGACTGAGAGCCCAAGAGAATCAAAGAGTTCAAGAGGAGGAGGAGGAGAAGGAGGCATTGCTATGTGCCGACACTGCAGTGATTCGGGATCCCTAGGACTGCAGGGATGGAAAGTTATGAGGGCTTTTTTCACAGCCTGGCATCCCATTCATCTCAAGCCTCCTCCTCCTCGACGCACTGAGATGGGTGGCAGCTCTATATATGGTGGTCTTTGGAGAGTGGTGCGAGTTCTGGATAAGAGAGGACAACACTGGGGACTGGGGGGCAAAACAAGGAGATGGGGAGCAATCAAAAAGCCAGTTAAGTTACAGAGGAAGAACATCTGTCCACCGTCACACACTCTTCCCCACTAAGACAGGAAAACCCAACGCAAACAGCCTGAACAACACAGTTCAGCAGTTATGTATATTTAGCCAGTCTAAGTCTGTCTGTATCGCTCAGTTCAGCAAGCATGGAGAATTTTTTTTTTTTTAAATACAGCTACATTTGAGTACTGGCTGAGTGTTAATTCTGCAGTGGCTGCTACTGTTGCAGTGGCTGCTGCTGTTGGCAAATGCCGCCTGATGCTGACAAAATAATTACAAGCTGATCAGCGCTGTGCCAGGCACTGCCGGAAGCTGTGCGCCACATTGATTAAGAACATCCTTTACTGGAAGCTTGTTGGTTAAGCACATCCTTTACTGGAAGCACCTCCTTCACTGGAGGCGAGCGAAAGGGCCTGACATCTGACGGTCCGCTGCTGGCCCTTGAGGCTGGGGGATATAAGCTTGCCTCAGCAAGGGGTACTTACTTATGTGGAAACAGAGTGTGAACGACACAATCGGGAGTCATGCTGGCTCACTGCCCCCATAACACTGCGTGTGTGTACGCAAATGTATGTGTGTATAGTTAGCTTCACGCAGTGATGAGTCAGAGAATAAGAAGATACGGGTATGACAGACCACAGGAGTGCAGCTCTAAGACAGGCTCACAGTCATCCTGCACTGCATCAGCACTCCCACACAATGTCATGTGCGCCTGGGTCTGTGTGTGCGTGCGGCCGTGCGCGTTTCTGATAACGTGTGCGACGAGGGGTGTGGGAGGCTCTAAGGGGACGGGGGGATGGGGGCAATAGCACAGTCAGCCCCTCAGAACCTTACGTAAAAACATTGGTCCACATCGCGGTCGTCATCACCCCTCCTAGAGACACAGTGGAAAATCCCCAGTGGCAGCAGGGCTGCTCATCTCAGTGCTCGACGCGTGTCCCTCTGGTCTCACTCAGCACAGGCTGACATTTCCTATTAGATACAATAAATGAATTACCTCAGCGGGCTTCGGTGTTGACGTACTAGCTCTACAACGGGGATAAAAATTTCTGAATTAAATTTTGAAGATATTGGCAAGCTGTCAGCTCTGCTCACATGGGTCAAATGAGCAGCTGAAGTACTCTGCCAGAGGCAGAAGTGTGTGGGTGTGTGGGTGTGTGTGTGTGGGGGGGGGGGGATCTGCAGCCTTGCAGCACTGGTACTGGGTTCTATCCGTCCAAGTGCTGCAGAGTACAATTTTCCAGGTTACCAGATTTTTTCTAGCAGCCATGTCCCTACACGTGACGTGTTCAGCAAATGAGAAACTACAGGGGGATGGTGTCTCAATAAAAATAAATAGAGATACAACCATCTGTCGAAGACAAAGCAGGTTCGGGAACATCAAAGACCATAAATACTAGGTCAATCAGTAGGCAGACCAGACCTTCTCAATGTCTTGACAAGGCAAATCAGAGCAAATTAAATCCTTGCAATGTTCCAGATTCTGATGTGCATTCTAGACAACATGGCTTAAGCATACCCATTAATTTGCCTTCTTATTATCTGATTGCAGATCTTGGACTGCACAGTGTGTCAAAGTGACAAAGCTGTCCACGCCGCACAGCCTGCTGGAACGCTCGATTGCATTCCAAATGACATCAGAATTACGTTAATGCTAGGGGAGGCTGTAATCACAGTCCTGCTATCTGCACAAGCCAGTTGCTATAGTTGAAATTGGGAGGCTTTGTGCAGTAAATGAACCCTTGGGCCCACTGAGGCTGTCACCCTGGACACACACTTCCAAGCTCAAGCCAGATCACAGGAGACAAATACTTCTCTGACAGCGAAGACAGCCCTTAGGCTACAAATGACTAGTTTACAGAGATAAACTAAAAACGGACAGCCAGCCATTTTCTCTGTGGAACATTCAGGTCAATGGTCTTTTTTCGTGACCAGCAACTGGTACCGTTATGATCCCGTTGGATGTTCGCCAATCGCCATCTCCTATGTTGACTCAACAATGGCCCGCACCATACCGTTGCCTCGGCATATCCTCACAAGTGTCGATGGGGGAAGGATTTCACAGAGCCGCCTTGACCTAGGGTCAAGGATCAGCTCAGCTGTGATTACGCTGAGACGGAGCCAGCACCACGGATGAGGGCTACTAGGAGAGACAGAGAGAGAGGGGCAACATACCAATGTCAGTCTCTTCTCCAAATATAGCCTGGCACAGGAGAAGAGAGGGGGCCCCTCTGCTTAAACTTCACTGATACTCAGCCCAGAAAATATGCAAGAGTTCCATCAGTGGAAGGTATCAATTTCCTGCGTGCCTCAGAACGATAATTGAGCACATTCTGATACTTACCCGAGCTGGGGAAAGTTCTAGTTTGGCTCAGCATTCATCGCAAGCACTTGTGCAAGTGGCGTTACAGAATGCTGTGTGTGCATGCGAGGGGTATGAGGACAGGAGGATTTGACTAAAACCAGCCTACCCCCCATTTCCTAATGATGATGTTGATGTCCTGATATGCACAAATGTGTCCCGGCACATCCTGTCCCCTCGCTGTATTAACACAGGAGCCAATGGAGCTTTGTCCCCGAGAGATTACACAGGCTCTCATTTAAAACAGACAAAGCAGGCTTATGCCACTAATGCGGCGGCACATTCGCCCGAATGGAGGGTGGTGGGCAGTGGTTGCTTAGCGCAGCCACGGCACCCGTCCAACCCGAAACAACAACGACAGGGCCGGGCGGGTGGGTCAGCGTTGTTTCTCCCCGGTCCCCAAGGGGAACTACTTTTTCAAGAGCTCCACTGCCGGCCGGCACGGCGCTGTGCTGTAATATCAACAACACCATCGGCTCAATTTCCTGTTATTGCGAAAGGAGAGTGTTAGCCAGTCAGGCTCTCCAGGTCAGAGGAGTTTGACTTGGCAGCCCGTGTCCTACATTATCAGCCATCCCAGCCACTGCCCTTCCACACGCTCTCCACATCCACCTTCTCTCACAAAGGCTGCATTCCTCAGGGAAGACTCCTGGAAGTTCTACTGGGGTCGTCACAGGGAAAGAATGTCGTTTTGCACTGATGCATTCTGCAGCAACAGGGCGGACCCCCCCCCACCCCTTTCCAGAACTGTGCAGCAGTAAGCGCTCGAGTAGCTACATTTAACTGAGAAAGAGGAAGTGCCGTTTCCTTTTGCAGCGTTAAAAAACACAGACGATCAGCTGTCCCTTTCGCACGCAGCCATGCTGGTGTCAACCGCCTGTACTGGGGGGGGGGGGGGGGGGGGGGGGGAAAACAATTCAGGACACACAAACAATCACAGCACCCACGCCGGACAAAAAA
>JAVQKI010277222.1:0-10431 GCA_036025975.1 Nematalosa erebi
TTACTGGTCATGTCACTTAACCCTGTGAATACCATCTGAGAACTTAAAAATGAATACATTTCAATCCTTTCTAAACATGAGTGACATTTCATATTGTTAAATCACATTTACTCACTCATAATTAGATATACAATTGAAAATCTCTTGCAACCCAAGCCAAGCCTTTTATTGGAAGGCTGTGTGACTCTGTGGGCCTGGCTGTGTGGAGCAGACTGACCTGGGCGGGAGATTAGAGGAGGGAGGGTGGTGCCTACGGACAGCCCCTGGAATGAACAGGCGGAATTTTGACATTCAGAGCCACTACACAAACATCACTGCCAGTTGCAGATAGCACAAAAAAGCAATCAGGGGCAGAAAGAAAGCACATGAGGGAGAAAGAAGAGAGAGGGGGTGGTAAGAAAAGGAGAAAAGGAAAGGGTTCGCCTTGGGACCTGGAATCTCAACATTCAGTCACAGAGCTCCCAGCGTCATCTTCAAAATACCATTTTCAGATATCTATCTCTTCTCTCTCTCTCTCTCTCTCTCTCTCTCTCTGCCTATCTCTCGCTCTTCTCTCTCTCTCTCTCTCTCTCTCTCTCTCTCTCTCTCTCTCTCTATCATCTGTTGGAGGCCCAGGTCCTGCAGTCAGTCCGATTCTGCCATTCTGCCAGGATCTGCTCGCCCTGATAAACTCCAAGGGCTCCTTTGGGAAGGGCTTGGGATTGGACTGTGTTTACTGTTGGTGGCAGGGAATAAAAATGATGTTTATAAAATGCTCTCCCTGTCTGCATCTTTGAGAGCTTATAAAAATCTTGGTGGCATTTAGGGAAGGATATCTGAGGCTACAAAGTTGCAGTCAAACTGCAATATGCATATGTATATCATTTCCTTCTAAAACTTTTCCTTTCCTCACTCTTTTTTTTTTGCAATCATTTTTGAAAAATCTGATGTTACTTACGCCTCAATAAAAGCGTGCCAATGTCCACACTGGCTTAAAGGCATATCATGCAAGACTGAGATTTCTTATCTCCGGAGCCCCCCATACAGTCAATGCTATTTTGAAAAAAATATCAACAACATTGTACATTCTCACCAATCCATGTGAATTTACCAAAGAATAGGAACCAGCTATGATCATTTTGGTGCGTTACATTGACTGACAAGCCGGTAATAAATGCAGTTTGTTTCCTCGACCAGGTGTTTCAGATCCTGCAAGTGTAGTGAGAGAGCCTTTATTCACCCCGTAGTGAGCCATTTAATCATCAAAGTGACTACAAAGCTGATGAATTAACCTAAATACATTACATAGTGTTCCTTTAGCAAACACTTCACCTGTGCTCGATGGGTATATGGTGATGAGAATGATATAGTGTCTATACATTTGAAAGTATAGGCCTCCAGCTGACACTGGCCCTGCTGAATGACGGTGAGTTGGGAGACGTGTTGGGAGGAGAGAGGGAGGGAGTAGCCCAGTGTTTGTGTTTCATCCAGTCTCCTCTCCTAAGGACCACACGCGTCAGGGCCACAAATAGAACTGATCTTCCCGCTAGCAGAGGTGCCCAGGGTTCTTTTCCTCTGATCTAATATGTGCGCGGGTGTCAGGATGACTTAGCTCTTACCTGGGGACGGATGTGGAACAGCAGCACCAGATGGCGAGCGGTGTTGCTAACGCCGCCGCTGAGAACACATCCTTCTCCCCGACATCTCAACCTTTGCTTTCACTTGCACACACATTCACTCTCACTCATACACACATGCACACACACACACACACACACACACACACACACACACACACACACACACAAGAATGCCCATATACACTGACAAAAATACACACGGTATAAGTTTTCAGTAGAAGTGAAGGGACGCACACCCACACACACCAAAACAGACATGCAATTAATTATATCAACAAAATTACATAAGCTGGCATTAAAAGGACCAGACACACACACACACACACACTCTTCCACACATACACACTCTCACACATACACAATCTGTTCAGCTCAATGATTTTTTCCACGGTGGCAGCCCGTGCTCATCCAGCATCCTGACGAATGTGTCCCGGTGCTGCCTCCTAAACGACCGCTCCCATTACCATTAAAAATGTGGAACATGAAGAGTAATCTAGCGTGGGGGGGACATTCTCCCCATACATCAGCTGAGGCCTCTCTCCGCTCCCCCCCTCGGCCCACTAGAGCTGTTTTACAAGGGCCCAGGGAAGTACCTTGACGCAGGACTCCAATAAAACAAGCTCAGGGGCTCTGAGGGGATGTGCAGGGGTGGAACGCTATGCCACTTGATACTGTGGCTGCTGACAAACTGGACCATTAAATAGCAGAGGACACCTGATGCAGGGGCTTCCCTGCCTGAGAATAGTTCTGCCTCTACAGCCAGGCCTAATTGCTGTAAGCAATCTATTACAGCTCAATGCTAACTCAGTAGAGAGGCGGAAATGAGACTCTGGCCACAGCTATATCTTAAAACATGCTTGGAACACGTGTAACCAGAGCTGGGCTCTTGGAGCCCAATCAATTTAAATCATCTTCAGTTCGGCTACTGGAGGAAGAGTCCTTCCATATCCAGTACATTGAAAGTGGGTTTGTTAAGCCCTCAGCATCCAGGAGATGATTGGTGGAGACTAGTGCTGTCTTATGACACTATGCCATTTCCATAGAATGCATTCAGTGCAAATAAACTGATTTTGTTGGAGCAATTTTCTTTTCTTTCATTGCAGCAGGCATGTCATAAATTGCATTCCATATTTAATGGGAAAAAAACTGGTGATAGCACTCCACAGCAGGCTGAGAGGGGAGATGTGTATCTACAGCATCTCATATCCAAACAAATGAACTCCATTGGATGTGTAGCTTCTTAAGCAAGGATATTTCCATGTAGAACTACAGTATAGTGTATCAACCCAGGAACAGCAGAATCGCTCTTAGGAAGGGAGAGTGCTGCTGAATGCAGTGGAATGGGTGACATTTACAAAATCTCACCACTGAGATTTAGTTTGAGCTGTTAGAGATGCAGTAGTCGTCTATCTATGTGCACTTATATTTATCACAAAAGAGGTTTTTAACTTTGGGTAAAAAAAATGTTTGACTTTTTATTTGACTTTGACCAACTTTGGTTATAAGCAGAGAGATATTCTGTGTAATGTCAAGTCAGACTGAAATCTGGTCATGGAGGTCAATCATTTGGCAAAGGTGCTAAAATGGAGCATTCCCCAGTCTCCTAGGCAACCCATGCCAGCACTGCCTTTAAGCAGGTTGAAAGGCTTGGCCTGATCTCAAAGTACCTGAATGAGCAAAGGTTTTTTTTTTCTTTTTTTCAAACCACCTGTGAGATAACGCTTTAAAGGGGATTTGCCATTTCTTTTCTCATTTTTCCCCTCTCTTGCTCACTCTTTTTTCCTGCACATTTCTCTCTTTCACTCTCTCCTTCTCCCTTCTTCCTCTCTTCCTTTCATGTGCTCTGTCTGTGACAGGCTACCATAGCATTTCTCTGAGCTTTGAGGCACAACTCTCCGATAGCATTCAGTGCTTAGCGCAGAGATTTGTTTGTTTAATCCAATATTTATGTGCTGCGCATGAAACCAAATGCAAAACAGTTTGAGCCTAGAAAAATAAACACTCAGTGAGATAAACAGAAATAATATTTTGAGGAAGTACATAACCAGTGAGAAGCTAACTGGTGCATTGGAGAGTTCAGGGGGGCTTACTCTACACAGTGAGATGCCTCTATGGCAGAGAGCCTTTGTTTGGTTTATCCTGTAAAAGATGGGAGGGTTTTTGAAAATGCATCTGTATGCTTTTTCTAAAGTGAAGTTACAGTAAGATTGTCATAATTATTGAGAAGACGATTTAAAGTGGCACTGCAATCAAGTAAAGATGGGTTCTTTTCATTTTGTAGAAATCAGGCGTTGGTTGATTTCTTCTTGCAAAAATGTCCTTCTGCAGTTCTTTGAAAAGAGGGTTCTTGAGTTTCCTTCCATCCTGGAACCTTTAGGCTTCCCAGTACTTCTTTACCAGAAGATTTCTTCTCATATCTGTTGTCAGTAATGTGATCAATGTAGAATCATATCCAAGCCCCCACTAAAATATGCAAACATGTATGCACACACACACACACATACACACACACACACACAGTACTGTATACATACACCCCCTGTTTGCTGTGATCACTCTTTGAGGTACTGATATCACCCCTTCTGTCACGCCTAGCATCATTTCTCTCTGATCTCATCATTTGGCATGTCCTCTCATCACACCGACACACACACACACACACACACACACACACACACACACACACACTTGCCAGTTTAATGGTATAACCTCTCCCCCATCTCTCTCTCTCTCTCTCCCTCTCCCTCTCACTCCGAGGAGCCAAGTGCGGTCCTGGCAGTCCTCCACTGGGTAGTATCAGGGTGTCTGTGAGTCCCTGTTGTCCAGATGAAGGGACTCATACCCATCTGTTTTTTCGCAGCTTGGATTACATGCAAACGGGGGAAGGGCACCATGCGGGCACCGCCTGGGGAGCCTTGGCTCCAGTCTGGGTGGACCCCTGGTATGGTTTTAATCAGACCACCGAGGTGTGGGCTATCGTATCGCGAGTACCATTTGGAGATAACACATGTAGGCTATTCATTCTGTTGGCAGAATTTGGGTGCAACTCTTTTATAAGCTTCTTGGATTTGTTACAGTGTATGCCCCCCCCCCCCCACCCCCCTCCCATTTCCAAGTCAAATACTGTAAGCTGAATCTAACTGTTCCCCATCATACAGTAATTGTACCCATAGACCTATAGGCTCTTTGCAATGCTGTTTTCAGTAATAGGAGCTCAAGTGTTCAGACACTGTGGAGTATTCCTCATAGCTGGCATGGCTAGCTGCTTTATGCCAGTCAGGCTCACATGGCAGTGCAGATGGGGAAGACAGCAGCACATTTGCATTGAAGGAGACAAAGTGCTGGGCAACTCTCGGCCAGGTCCTCTTCTTTCACATGACTAGTAACACTAACAGTGTGTGTGTGTGTGTGTGTGTGGGGGGGGTCTCTCTTTGTCCTCAGGCACATTCCTAGGGGCTGCAGTCAGTTGTCAATCATCCATCAGTTTATAAAGAGAGTGAGAGAGGAATGTCTTTCAGACTGTCATGCATACTCGCTCATCCAATATCTCTCCATCTCACTTTCTCTCTCTTTTTTTCCCGCCTCAAATGCATTTCCTCTCTCTCTCTCTCTGTCTCTCTCACTCTGTCTCTCTCTCACACACAAAGTCTCTCTCTCGCTCTTTCTCTTGCTCTTTGTCATCCTTGCTCTCCATCTTTCACCTTCTGTTATCTCCCTCTGTCTGATCTGGAACATCCGTTCCACTTACTGTCAGGCGCTCCCCTTACTCTGACTCTCCTCCCACACTGCTGCTCTCAGGGCCGCTCACTGGGCCATATTTGTCTGAGTCTGCATGACACTGTAATCACAGGCACCTTCTCCACATTCCTGAGAATGTCACACTGATGGTGATAAAGAATGTTCATCTCCAGGGTTTTTTTTTTTTCCTTTCATTAAAATGCTCTGAATGTCTCTGATGTGACAATAGATTTGCATGAGGCATTTAAGCACATAATGGCAGGATTTTATTACAGCAGTGAAAGCATTCTCCTAAACCATCTGGTGCTTTTATTCATTAACTGATAAAACAGAATGACAAAATTGATTCAGCTTCACGCCAAATATGGCGTGACACATACTATAGCCATTATTATAGATCATACCAATTATTTATAGTCATTTTTATTTTTTATTTTGAATGAGCCGATATGCACCAAACTAATTGTATTCATTATCAAAGGGTGTTGTAATTACACATGATAGCATAGCTAGTGTAAGGGTACACTGAGTGCTAACCTCAAACTTATCTGGAATCTCTGCAGTGTGCATAGGACGTGACTGCCTCACACTTCACAATCCCTGAGTAAAGGCAAGGCAATTATACTAAAAACTAATGAGAATAAAAATGAGAATTTCTCATTAGTTGAGCTCGCTGTATTACCTAAATGAGTTCAGCGATATAGGGGCTGCTGCCTCCCTTATGCAGTCACTGCACATCCATGCACACACACACACACGCACACACACACACAAGTGTTAGCCCCAGGAAATGAAATGAGAGAGGGAGAAAGAGAGAGAGAGAGAGAGAGAGAGAGAGAGAGAGAGAGAGAGAGAGAGAGAGATAGGGATGAAGGGAGGAGGAGGTGGTAGAGGCATGTTTAATTGCGAAGTGCACAGATATTTACATAGCTAATGTGTAACCCAGATATGCATGCCTGCCAATGATGCCCAGATCCCATCAGCGCCTTTGCCTTTGATGGAGGGAAACACTCACTATTCATCTGGGGGGCAGGAGGAGGGCTCCAGCCGAGGGGAGCCGCCAACACATGAATTGGAATAATAACACCATGTGGGTTACCGTGGTTTCTGCCCCTCCAGTTACGCTTATCCATTTGATTGGGGCTATGGGATGTGTGAGGGGAGAACAGAAAATCACAAAGCATTGTTGCCCAGGTTACAGCCCCAGAAAAATAAAGAAAAAGGTGGCCGGTTATCCAAATTGCTAATAGTCCCTCTGATCCTGGGCTTACAGGAATATATTCTGTTTACACGGTATTCAGCTTCACCAAAACATGTCGTACATCTACATTGTTTTCAGAGGACTGGTATTAGATGTTCTCTGGTTGAAAGACTACTCAGCGGTAAACCTTCAAATAAACTCCAGAAATTGCATATTACTGAGTAACTTAAAAAGCTTAAAGTCAATATGGGAAAAAAACTCCTGACTGTGAATATCAGGATGTGTAGCACAGATGTTTCTGTCCTGCATCAGACACAGCATAATTCTCTAATCCAAACGCCACAGAATCTACACTCTTCAACCCCCTGTGACCTGTGACTTTACACTACAGCAAAATTAACACTGAGAACCTGTTCATTGTTTGCAGCTGAGTCCTTCCTTTTTCTTCGCTCTCTTTGCCTCTCTGAGTTTCATGGCTTAGGCTTGTGTGACATGCAATCTTGACTAAGCAGATAGATCCTGAGAGCAATCTCTCCACATTGGTAATAAATGAGATTGTTGTTTTTTCCCCTCCTATCCTAGCTGTTCTCTGACTGGGGCTCTGGAGCAGTTGTGCTCTAATCAGTTCATCTGGCTCTGACATTCATGTGAAATCACTGAGGAGAGCAGGCCAGGTGCACTGATTCGTAAAGTTATTTATTAGCTCCTATCAGTATTGAAATTTATTCTGCTGCCACATCTGCTCTTCCCACCACCATTTCAGCACCAGCACCAGTGTGGATCCACTCTTCTGCACCCTCTCTCTCTCTCCCTCTCCCGCTCTCTTTCTCTTCCTCTCTTTCCCTCTCAGTCACTCTTCTATCTCTCAATCTCTCTCCTATTACGCATTTACTTTCTCTCTCTCTCTCTCGCTCTCTCTCTCTCTCCCTCTATCAGTTGATCTATCTCCTTCTTCCTCCCCTCTCCTCTTTAACGGTCCTGTTTTTCTCTGTGTTGTGCGTCCTTACATGTGGTCCTTATGATGCCTACCTCTGTGTTGCAGTGATGCAGTTAATGCTTTGATGAAATCCACAGATTCCCCCTCCTTGTCCCTTCTCTCTTTCATTCCTTTGTGCTGCTCAAGCATGTTATCTCTCCCATCTGCTCTCATGTTCTCACCAGGTCTCCGAGCAGTGACATCAGCGTGGGCCTCGCTGCTTTTCAAAGGGAACTTCCCATGGTGCCCTCCAATGCTTATGGCTCTCATACTCCAAACATGGCAGCCGCAGCCTTTTTTGTCTTGTGTATGTGTGTGTGTGTGTGTGTGTGTGTGTGTGTACGTTGGGGGGGTAAATGCTGACATAAATGTAGAAACATCCTAGATGAAAGAAAGCCTAGAGATTTCCCCAAACAAAGCCAGTGCCTGCTCTAATAACTCTCCTGTAAACAAGCGCTTTGTGACACTCCCAGCGCCCAGGACTTTAAACATTCATTTTTCCATTTTTCAGGACATATTTGTGGTGTGCATTTGGACACATGGCGAACAGGTGTGTGCCATGATCTCTCATTTTCAGAAGAGCTGGAATAGCTTGCCAGGAGCTTGAGGAAGATGCCAATTTGTCTGAGTGACATGAAGACAGAGCAAACCCTATCAAAACACCCCCCGCTCCTCATTCCAGTCTGCAATTGAGGCTGAGAATGTGTGCGGATCCTGTCCTCTGAAAAGCACCTTTCATCCTCCCTGTTGTGGTTTAGCACAATGCGCTCGCACACAATGTTTTTTTCTTGGAAGGCAAACAGGAATGATGAGATGTTGTGAAAGAAAAGAGTCCATTGTATCAATTTTCATCATGTTTCCTTATGCAGCTTACAAATCACTGCTCAGAAGATTCCCTCATCACATAGAGCTGACTTGTAAAAAAAAAGATGAAAAATAATGTTTTTTTTAGCATCTCTGGAATGGAATACGGGGGAGAGCAGACAGAAAGTAACGCCTTTAGGGTAAGCTCCGCCGTGGTACGACTGTATCCATTCCAGATTATTCTGCGGTCTCAGCTGAGAAAATAAAGGGAAGGGTAGCCAAAGCAAGCAGCGGCTGCTTGCCTATCAGTGCTGGGGAGCGTAATTGACAGCCTGAGACCCGGCCCATGGAAAATGTCAGCAGCTGAATGAGAGAGATGAAGGTGAAAGAAAAGAGGAAAATGAGATCTGCCTTTACCACACACACACACACACACACATACACACACACACACACACACACACGTACACACATATACACATGTACACACATATGTGCGCACACACACATGCAATTATTCACACATGCACACACACACACACACACACACACACACACGTACACACATATGCACACACACATGTACACATGTACACACTTGCACACACACATGCACACACACTTAAAATACACATGCATCCAGTTAGTGGTTGTGTTTGAGACGGCCTTCACTAACAGACTAGAAAAACTATGTTTCCTGCTGGACATTGAAAGTAAACAGTAGAAAGTGATATAAAGTGTCAGCTTCTAGCAAATGCAAACAGTAAGAGGATAAGTGTTGGAACTGCAGCGTGTCCATCTGCCTTATGTTTGCACATGTCACTATTAGGCCCTCTCTGGGAAATGAGTAGTCATTCGTCTTGGAACATAAACAAAACCTACCAACTCGGAAGACCGCTCCAAGAGAAATAAAACAGCCAAGATTCCAGCACAGCAGAGAGACAGAAAAAGAGAGAGTGAGAGAGAGAGAGTGGGGTCAGTCAGTCATCATCTGCTCAATGGTACTGCCAGAAACGGCAGACCACACATATGCGTTGTGGGCGCGTGGGCCTCTGTGTGGATCTTTGGCGAGTGTCCACTGAAGGCGTAAGGGTTTAAAGATATAGTGTTCTGTCACTGCGGCTGTGTGTCTGTGGAGGTGGGTCCTTAGAGGCGGGTGCTCGGGGGATCTGCCCCTGGTGGGGGCCACTGGGCCACTCATTAGGCTGGGGCTGCCTGCAAATACAGAAGCCATCACGCACCTTGGAGAAGGGTCAGGGTGAGAGTCATGTCGCCCACACAAAGTGCCCTCTTCTCAGGGCTAGTTTGTAACTGGAAGTTGCTGCCTGTGTGTGTGTGTTGACCTTGGCATGGTCAATTGATTTGGTTGCTTCTTGCTCAGGCCTGCTGTGGTTGTCTGCTTTTATTAAGCGGGCAAATAGGAGATTTCAAGAGGGAGAGGTTTGAGCAGACAGCCATGACGCACAACACCTTAGCCACCGTTCCCTCACAGGAACCCTCTTCCCCCGTGTTCTCTAGTCAGTGGTGGCGTTCTAATCACTTCTGAGAAATTCTCAAAATGGGAAAATGTAAATGAACATGGATGTTTCCAGACGCTGAAGCTGACAATATCAAAGGGGCCACAGATGATTCTTTCATGAGCTGAGAAATAATTCAGGCCCTCAGACAGGCAGAGGTGTGCTCAGAGCGCTAGGTGCAGGGGCTGATGGGTGACGGGTGAAGATGAGTATCAAGGGCCGAGGTGAGGCTAGGCAGACGTGACAAATCAAAGGGGGGGCGTGCTCCAAACTCAAGAGTCCTGCTTTATATGCAGGAACAGCGCCTATTCACACTGGCTTCTGTACTGTAGGCCGAGAGATGGAAAATGATTTGGATATTCATCCCCTGATTTGTTTTTAAAATTGGGGAAAAGAATTCACCATCCGGTAGCCCAGTAATACATGTCTGATAAAAGAATTATTTTAATCAGCATGTAGGATTTCAGCATGAACAACAACCCAATGCAAGATAAATGCCTTTACACTCCAATCTGATTTATTCCTGGTGACAAATGTAAATAAATGGTTTATTTCTTGAATACGGTCTTGTCATTC
>JAVQKI010277224.1:0-5000 GCA_036025975.1 Nematalosa erebi
ACACACACACACACACACCCACACACACACACACACACACACACACACACACACATACACACACACACACACACACACACACAGTGACACACACACACACACACACACACACTGCCATGTCTAATTAGTTTAAATTATGCATTTACATCATCATTACTTTTCAGCAGATGTAATGGAATATTTAGTGTATATCCAATGAATTGGGTAGTAAATCTTAATGGCTTTGGGCTGACATTTGACAAGCTGGAGCGAAGCCCACAGCCTCTGTAGCGCCGGAGACTGAGCACATTCTTGGAAGATTCATTTCAAAGTCTGCATTCCTCTGCCAGGGTACAAGCAACAGCATTTCTTTAATGTGAAGTTGTATGGAATCACCAAGTGTGCACTGCAGTAAAGTTGTTGCCCCGTGCATGCACTGTTGTGTGCAGGCCTCTCAAGTATGGTCCAAAAGCGGGGAAATTAATTACGACGTGAAAGAGATTTGACCTCACTCGGTCGTAACGGAGGCAGCACCATGCATGCGCCAGCCTCTGCCTTCACATGTATTTCTGGACCCCTGTTGCAAGATGTCGTAGGGTGTGAAATTGAGGCTTTGAATAATACCCTTTGTCTTCATTACCTCCTGTCACTCTTGATTTAGACTCATAGAGAACAGCTCTCGGCCTCCTCCTTGAGACTGGCACTTAGTGTCACGTGAGCAATGAAAAGACCCCTTTCTCCGAATCCACCTGCACTGCCATAATGGCCCACAGTAGTGCAATTATGCATCAAAAGGGGACCTTACTGGAAATGCACTTTAGTGATTTGTGAGGTCCATTCATATAGAAGTTATTCAATAGAATCCCCAATATAATGACACAACTTACATAAGTAAAAATCACAGTGGACAGAATATTAAAAAAAAAAAAAAAAAAGAGAAAAAAAGAGGAAAAAGTATTAAAATTGACTTTGTATGCGGATGTACTTTGGCACCAAAAGACAATGCAGCAGACCACAAGTCACATTCAGCGCCAGTGTTGGAGCAAACCCATATCAAGGCCCCTTTGGCATTGTTATTGGCAAGCGGGGTGACTTGGCATATTAGGAAGTGCTTCTAGCAGCTTCTAGGCCCCCATCGCCGGGACAGGTATGTGCACTTTGATTACGAAGCACCACACTTGGGACTGATGGGACAGGCGTCGCATTGATTTCTGTGATCACTTTGGGGTAATTATGCAGAGATAGAGCTGAATCGGCTCCGGCGGGAGATCCTTGAAATGCTTTCAGTTGCGCTATGCCATATGATCGCAATTCCCCCGGCGAGCTAAGTGCTCCGCACCACTGCACACAGTGCCATTGGAGAAGCAAGGAGGAAGGCAAAAACACGGTGAGTCAGAGGCCTGCGTGTGCTATTAAATATGTACATACGGGAGGAAGGTGTTAGAATGCAAAGGAGTAGGAGTTGCATACTGCTACATCAATACCTTTGAAAGTTTTAGGTGCTGTTTTTCTGGCAAGAGGCCAGAGGGGTGTGGAGAAGAAGCCCTCGTGGCCCAGAAGACGGTGGATGTTGGCTCAGTCACTGGGATTTAATCTGACATGAAAACAAAGCCTGTCAAAGCAGCTGATAGCAGCTGCTCCTGAATATCTAGGCTATAAGGGAAAAATGTCAAAACATCTAAAAACAAACACACATAAACAAGCAAACAAACAATCAAACAGGCAGCAACGAAAGGTTTAATGTGCAAAAAGGATTAAAATGGGTGTCTTCCTGTGCGTGTGGCTGAATGGTCTTTTTCAAGATGTTAGATTGACGTGTGTGTATATGTCTGTGTGTGTGTGGGTGTGTGTGTGTGTGTGTGTGTGTGTATTCCCTTTTCTCCTTTTTACTTTAACGAAAATCAATCAATACTCTTGGAGGGATGTGGGATTGCTGCATTGTGACTGTCATATGGGAATGGCCTCCGAGGCGCATGCGGCAGCAGTAGCAGCAGCTGTGGCGGTGGAGCGTTGGCGCCGAGGAGGAAGAAAGCCGTCGTGCTACGCTGAACCTGTCACGGCGAGCGTGATGAGGTCTGTCTCGCTGACAACAGCCCAGATTACCTTTGGTCAACCTTCAGTGTGCTTACTGAGATGTCACCAGAGGCAATTTGCTGTTACCAGCCATAAAGGTGACAGCGAAGCTCAGGGATGAACAAACCAGAGAGACGGCGTCTTGCCTGCTGCACTTAGTACATGCCACATATTATACAAACAATGATAATATACAAACGATAGAATGGGAGGCTTAAATCGAATAAATTAAATAGTTGCAGTTGAAAGAAAATCATTGGGCACTTCCCAGGTGGAGGACAAAATATGTCAAATTATTCTTGAGAAAAGTGTGCCTACTTGTGATCCTTTGTATCTTTTGTTATATTTCATCTTGACTGTGAATGACGTTTCGCCCATTTTGGTCTACCAGCCAAGAAGAAATGAAAGACACAAAAGTATTATAAGTGTGCAGACTTTTCTTAAGGACATTTCCAGTTGCAAACACAGCCAAGCATTAGTTGTTTGATAGGGTATACTTTCATGAGCTTTTACACACCACTGACCATCCACTGGACACTTTTTTTGTGCGGAAAATAGTATAGAATTAGTAGTTAATAGCATAGTATAAGCTACTTTTTCTCAGTCTTTAAGTTACTTTGAGTGAAAGCATTTTGTCAGTACATAGTAAATAGATAACTATAAATGTGCAGGGCATTCTTCTTGGAGTTAACAACGCTCACATTGATGCCCAATTAGTCTGCATCGCATTGATCCTTGGGGATTGTATCTGAGCGTATGTACTGTAAGCATACGTAAGCAGTCAAACAAAGACGTGATGTTCAATCACATTAGGAGCAAGAGTGTAGTGTCGAAGACCAAAGAAGGCTTCTGCTATAGACAGAAACATTCAGCAAAGACTCCAATATGTCTCAACAAAGAAGGCTTCTGCTATAGACAGAAACCTTCAGCAAAGACTCCAATATGTCTCAACAAAGAAGGCTTCTGCTATAGACAGAACCCTTCAGCAAAGACTCCAATATGTCTCAACTGAAATGCAGCTGCGCGAGCAGCATGTAGTAGTACACTTGATGATGTCCAGCTGAAACTGGAGAGCTGATTTTGTTGGACTCAGAAACAGAGGCAGATCTGCGTTCTGTTCCCCTAAGTGCTGTTTGAGCCGTAATGGCTGTGAAATGCATGCGGATGCTGGATGTCGTCCTGCTGTTCCTCTACATCTTTCATGTTCCCCCTACAAGCCAGTCCGTGTCCGTGAGACTCTTAAGGCCTGATTTGCATACGCTCCAAGGCTGCCATGCATATTTTAGTCATACTTGTGTTCTCTCGCTGTAGTTTATCATCTACAAAACACACTTTTAAATGTCTGCTGTCCAACCAGTCAAATGATGCACAAGGCATACATTAGTAAGATAATGTCAAGACCTGAGGCATTAATTAATCTTTGGTAATATAAGGGCATGGATGAACCTGATTTGATTGATGCTATTTTCAATGCTTCCACACATTGGCATCCCAAGGAGAGTGTGTGACTCATTGTGTGTGTGTGTGTGTGTGTGTGCGAATGTGTGGTATAAATTGCATTACCCGACTTTTGGCTGCTGTGAGTAGGTTCCACATGGCTGGGAGCAATGGCAGCACAGCACTTATCCTCAGGAGTTTTGTTAGAAGGTCGTCACTGTCGACGCTTCACCATCACAGCCCGGCGTGGGCCAGCCTAGGGGTGGTGGTGGGGCCTCTGATTCGCTGAGGATGATCATGTTTATCTGTTAATTAACACGCAAAATTAGAACTGTTCACCATAAGGCTCCACCTCTCTCTTTCTTTGACTGTCCGCTTCGCCGGCAGAATGCCTGGGGCTTTTTTGTAATCTGATCTCACTATCATTCACTTCAAATTAATTTTGATTTCAACATTGCAATGACATCTCCAAGATGTTACAGGTTAGGCCAGGAAATATGCTATACCTTTCCAACAAGTTACATGGAAATTGGGCCAATAGTTTTAGGGACTTTGTATAAGACAGACAGATGACACAGAAAAAACATAAGAAACTAGACCAGAAGCTAGTAAGTGTTAACAGTGACAACTGTGCCATGGTGCAATGCCTTTGATTTATTGTTAATTTAGTTTGTCTTATAGTGTTTACCTAAATATTTACACAAATCGCATTGTGTCAATAGCATACAAACCTATTGAAATTCTTTCTGTGTTTAGAAGGTGGTAGTGGCAGACCCAGATAGCTTGTCCACAGAGAGGCTGGAAGAATGAAGAGCAGAGAACAGGTAAACTCAAGTCAGTGTGGTGCAAGAGTGGGGGGAGAAGCCGCTGACTGTGCACAATCCTCCCCACTGACGTTGATGAATGTTGCCCAGCGAGTGGCGGCTAATATTCCCTAATGAGATGTATTTTGTATTTAGCTGTAGCAAGGTTGGGGCACTTAGAGAAAAGAAAGAAGGAAATGAAAGAAGAAAGAAGGGGGGAAAAACGGCACAAGGCCACTGTGGAGAGAGAGAGATAGAGAAAGATAGAAAGAAAGAAAGAAAGAAAGAGAGAGAGAGAATGAAAAAGTTGACACTGAGCACAGCAGCAGGGGGAGTCAGTAGGGAGGACGAGGAGGAGGAGGAGGAGGAGGAGGAAGATGCCTTGGTTACCTTGGGAGATATGTCAAGTGGTTCACTACATTTCGTTCCATTATCAGTCTACCCCCACCTTTCACACACACCCACACACACACACACAAACAGTATGTTATCCCCTTCACTCACACACACACACACACACACACACACACATACACACTTCTCAACCACACTTTTTATAGATTAGCAGCTTTACATCTTATCATAGCAAATGTTTCTAGGGATAGATAATCTCCAAACAAGCTCCTTTGTCATGATCACACCGAATGCGTAAATGGACTATGTAAGATAGGTATATTTTGTAAACATTGTTTTATTTATTTGATGTTC
>JAVQKI010277239.1:0-10376 GCA_036025975.1 Nematalosa erebi
ACATATAACATAAACATTGACTACAGCACATAGTGACAACATAACAGACAAACACTGAAACAAAACAATAACGGCACAAAAGTACACGTATGAAACCATAGATATAATTTCTATATCTATGTATACAACAGCAACACTGACTACACAACATAATAGACAGGACAACACGGACAGCCTAACAGACAACCATACAACACAGTGAAAGTCCACCAGAGCAAGAAGTTGGCAGTGGAAAAGAGATGGAGGGGATGGTCTATGGTAGGTGGCGGAGTCTATGACAAGTGTATATTAAAGAGAGGGGATGGCAGCTGTGTCTTGGAAGGGATGATGCAGTCACGGAGGTGTGGGAGAGTGTTCCAAAGTCGGGAGGCCATTGCACTCTAACGGATGATCTGTTACGATCTGTAACGCATGGTAGTATACACTCAAAATATGTATGAGAGGATATATGCAAAAAAAAAAGCGTAGGTGACAGTGTGACCTTCAGTATTGCTTTTATGCGTTGAATATGAGTGGATGTGGCTTATGGAGGGGCGTTGTGTGCTTGTGTGTGTTCCTCACCGTGGTGACGCGGGTCAGCTCACGGCAGGTGCTAAGCAAGCCGCTCTGCAGGACGTCCCTCTGCTGGATGACGCTCTGCACGGCCGCTGGGTTGTCGGCGCTCATCTCGATCTCTTGGCTCGCCGACAGCAGTGCCGTCTCCAGCGTGTGCTGCAGAACACAGCAACAACCACCACACAAAGCCTGAGCAATTAGCTATGAACCCTACCTGACACTATCCATATAATATCTTCTGGTAATGTGAACATAAATCCACTGTGCCCCTTTCCTTCTGTGGGCAAAAAATACCAACAAAAACTGCACATCAACTGGTAATGTGAAAATAAGATCTTTTAGTCCCTTGCCCTTGGTGGGCATAGAACGATCTAGAAGCTGACTTGGGTCTACAGATGAATGTGTTCATTAAATCCTTGCAGTGTGCTGCACTGCCTGTTGGAGCCCATGGGGGAGACAGGGAGCAGGTGCAGCAGGCTGAGGGAGCTGGGCTGAGTCTAATGAAGCTCTCCGAAGCCCTCCAGTCCTTTGCCGTAATTAATCGGAGATAAAGGTGACCCCCTGAACGGAATCGTTAATAAGCAGAGAAGCAAAACTCTGAGATGCTGGCAGAAACTGCAGGATTTTATGAGTGGGAACCAGCACTAAACAGTGCAAGGCGTTAAGATAGTGAAACTGAAATTGTAATAACTTTTATTGGGGCATGTAATGAAGTCCTTGTTGAAACCAGAGGTTCAGCTTGAGCTTGTCATCATCTACCATTTAAAGACACACCAGGCAACATTATTCACGTTAATTTACAAGATTCGTAGTCACTCTGATGGTTGAATGGCTCACAGCAGGGTGAATGGTGGCTCTCTTGGCAGCCTATAGTGTATATTCTGCAGTAACTACACTTGCAATCTGGCGAGCCTATGTCTAACGAAACAAAAAAAATGAACGAAACTGAAATCTCTTTTTTCATCGCTGACTGTAGGGGGAGCTTTGTGCTCATTTCCAGCTCAAATCTGGGCAACATCCTTGGCTCACACAAATGTCAGTTGTCTATCTGGATTGAATTGGTGGATGAACTGTCAAATTTGTACTGGGAAGATGAGCCAAATCACATAAACACCTGATTACACCTGATTGTTTTGTTTATGAAACTGGGGGCTAAAGTAAGCACATGTTGGGTGCAATTTAATTTTCAAAAAATGGCAGCAGCCAACTCAGTTTACTAAATTAGCCTCAGTTATTCAAACACATTTAGCCTAGCTTCAGCCTACTCTCAGTCATTCAAACAAATGGAACCTAGCATCAATCATTCAAACACAGAGAGCTTCCACTGTCTCTCTTGTTATATACAGTAGTTGAGACTGTCTGCTGGCTCCATGGGAGGCTAGGCTGATGTCATGGTGATGTGTCAGGATCACAGCATGTGATGGGCTCAGGTGGTGTCTATGGGGACGGTACCTTCTCTCTGTGGAGCTGCTGCAGCTTATCCTCCTGGGTTCGCACCACCTTGTCTTGTTCACACAACCTGCTCAGCTTGGTCTGAAACACACAGTGGTCAGGTGGTTTGAAGAGTGTCAAAACACACACACACACACACACACACACACACACACACACACACACACACACACACACACACACACACACACACACACACACACACACAACTGTGCAATCAGATGTCAAAGCGTTTGCTAAAATGTCATTCAAACCATCTTTAACAAACTTGGATCTACTGTTTTCTACTGTTTGAGATACATAACATTTTTCTACTCAAGAGTGGTGCAATATGTGTATCAAAAGCTAGCTTGCTACAAGTGGACATTATCTGTAGATACATAACTCTCAGAAATCTGGAGGAATTGTCATTTGCTTTGTTAGTTTATGATTTCATTCAGGGTAAAACGTCACGCCATCTGTGCGGGACCTGTCAGTTCTTCACTTTTTCCCCATTCGAGCGGAAAAAAAAAGGAAGCAAAACTGATAGGCTGAAAAAATGAAGGAGCCCACAAATGATTCCATTTCCCACCCAAGTGTATTGTCCTTGACAAGACAGTGTAAACAACAGACTGTGTGTTTGCTGTCAAGGCACTCACGTCCACGTCCAGCTCTTCTGATCTGTACGTGTAGGAGCCATCTCTGTAGTCTTCCGGGCTTATCTGAAAAACCAGAATGAAGTTTCACACAGAGATCCAAACTAAAAGACAGGCAATGAAAGGCAAAGAAATGAGTCTCTAATGCCATTCGGGCATTAGACCACAATGCATGTGGCTATGCCGACCATTTCCAAGATGCGGCTAATGCAGCCCACCAATATATTCAATTTGTTTGCCCAGAGCACTTCAGCAAGGTGAGGCTATTCATTTATTAAGGTGCATTTCCTCGTCTTGTACAGGTCTTTTAGTGCTTGAATGGGATAATGAGAGCAAGGACGTACCTCTTCACTGGATTTTTATTGTTAGCGCACAATCCAGCACATTTCTAAAGACACATTTCTGTACCTTTATTGTGAAAGTACAGCACAGTGCTAAAATGTAAAGCAATGTTGTAGTCACACACATCAATTAATAATGCATTCTGATAAATTATGTAAGGAAATGAACTCATGGGTCATTGTTTCTTTATCATTTGATGTACGACTAGCCTACAGCACAGGATATGCTACACAAAATATGTGAAAATATGCAATGTTCTGCACTCCAAGTGTTTTTGACGCCTCCTCACCCACAATACCACCCCCCATCCCCAGCACCCACCCACACACGTGTAACAGCAGTTGCACACAATACACACCAGCATGCCTGCATGCTTGCCTGCACGTATGCACACACATACACCTTGCACACATCTGTACACATACCCACCCACCCACACACACACTCACCCACTGCCTCTTTAAAACCTTGAGAGGTAATGGATGGAGATGAGGGAATGGCTCTTGCACTGATGTAAAGCCAGCGCTGAGGGAAGAGCAGGCGGCATCACTTTTAAACCCCGAGGTCACAAAAGTGGCAGGCTGCTGAAGCGGGTGGGGGTTTGGGTGGCTTGTGTGTGGACTGAAGCTGGAAGTGAGTTGGTGGGTTGGGGTGGGCAACTGCCATTCCACAATGTTCACAGTGGGTCACAATCAGAAATCAGGATCCACAAGACAACATCCAAACAAAACAAAAGAAAAAAACATGACAAAATCTACATACGTAAACCCTTCAAAATAAACACTTGATGTTCAATCCTTTAATTGTACTGTACTTCCTTGAGTGTTGGTCGATAAACATTAGTAAAATCCTGTATGTTGGACTGGAGATTGGTAAGCTGGAGGACCGAAGCCACAGCCCCTCTACTTTAGAGCCCAGAGAGGGCACAGAGGTGTTCCCGGCACTGGCTGCTGTGCTGGGCAGAGCTGGGACGGGTCGGCGCTGGCAGGCCAGCCGTGCGCCACGCTAATTACGCTCCCCTGGTACGCGCCTGTCAGGTCCTGAGTTGGCGTGACTAATGAAAAGCTCGCCGAGGCTCCACCGCTAAATCCAGCCCTCCCATCCCCGATGGAAGCCCGGTAGGAACACCAGACCCAAGGTTCTTGACAGCCAGCCCTGTCCTGTCTGATCCCGACTTCACTTTCAAAGAGTGGGAAGGTGGTTTGCAGTCTTTGTGGCCTTTAGTTAGAAATTCGCTTACTAGAATGAATTAGAATTGAAAAAGTGTTCTAATAAAAAAAGTATTGGAAGCTACATTTACTTACACACTACCACGTGACAATAAAAGATCCCAGAAAGGGATTTACACTGTACAAGAGACTGTCAGAAACCAGGGATATTACCAGAGAGGGTTAAAGCGGAGCGAGAGGCGCAAACGTTCGTTAAGTTCCGTGTTCCATTTTCGCAAGGGGGAGGGGGGAAATCCCCCTTTATGCAGACCTAAATCGAGCCCTCATATGCTGATACAAAAGATCATTGAAAAGTTTATATTGTGACGCACTTACTTATGCAGACCGGAACTGTTCACGTTCGCTCCCACTATAACGCATTATGTCGCTCTATCTTGCTCAGTATTCAATGATCTTTGATATTACTGTGTATGATCCAAAAATTCAACACTGCCTAGTGCTCAATAGAAACAACACAAGGCATTAGAGAAGCAAAAAGAGAGGGAAGTGTCATTAATGAAAGGTGATGGCTCCCCCCAGTAGATGACATCTACGCTGAGACTGAACTGTCTAAGTTGCCAAGTGGCGAGAAAACGGATGCGACAGAACCACAGTGACATCCCATTCATCACAAGCAGAGGATTCTGGGATAGGAAAAGCGGTGACTGTGATGTGCTGTAATATCAACAACACAAGAAAGGAAAAAAAAACAACAAAAGTTTTGTGATGACGCTTTGGTGGTGAGAGGGCTTCTTATGTGGGACAACAAGACGAAAAGGGGTGGGAAGGTGGTCGATGACAAACAGGCAGGTGCATGGATGTCTGGTATCCTGCGACCTTACTTGCTGGTACAGCTGAGGCCTTGGCGCAGAGTTCTCAATCATAGTGTGTATCATGAAGATTAAAGGCTCGTTCTCCTTCATCTAGTTCAGTTGGCCAAGGGGAGGAGGGAGCAACATAACACATCGTCAGTTTGCAACACACACATATAATCCACTAGCCCAGTGCTTCAGAGATTATGATAGATGATTGTCTATCTAGATGTGTTTCGGCATGCGCTTGTGTACTGGATTTGTGTATGTGTGTGTGTGTGTGTTTGTGTGTGCGTGTCTAAAAATGCATGTGTGTTTGTGTGTACACTGTAATGTGAGTCATGACTTTTGTTTGCATATGCCTGAAAGTGAGGATGGGTCTATTTTGTGTTTTGTCAGGGTAAGTATCAAATACTTTTATCCTATTTTGTGATCTGTTTACACACGGCAAAACCTCATTACCAGGATGGCAGTTAGAATAATTTGAACTACAGTGAAGTCCAAACAGAGTCACTGAAACATTTTATATCTGTGTTGGAAAGTACCATATTTTCAGTAACTTTGACTAACACCCTACACCTGACCTTCTCAAAATCCAATTGACTGGCGCAGGCTGTGTGGGAAACCTGGGAAAGTTTGTGAAAATCAACAGCACATTAAAGCGTCTTCAACGATTAGACGCGCTTGATAGAGCTTACGCAACCTGAGCCTGAAGCCCAGCGGCGCCCTGGAAGATTTGCCTCTTCAATCATTTCAGACGTGACTCAATGCCCTCGATAAAGCATACACCCCATATTCAACCTCTCACGTAAAACTCTCTCACACACACACGCATAAAGAGATATTTCTGCACTATGCTTCACCATGTTTGCATCTGTGAGGGCAATCTAAAAAGCATTCAGCATACACAAAGAAATCCACTGCACAACCAGGCTTTAAAAAATTCAGTATCTGTGTGTACAAAATGATAGCACCTGATGTGATGTGATGTGATGTGTGTGTGTGTGTGTGTGTGTGTCTGTGTGCTCTCTGAGGCACGTGGCTACTCTAAGCTGCCTCTACACAGCTCACATTTAATTACTTATGAGGTAAACTGTCCTAAAATAGAAAGCCGCTCAACATGCTTTTCCAAGCAACACATCTTTGAGTAATATAAGTGGTGTGTGTGTGTGTGTGTGTGTGTGTGTGTGTGTGTGTGTGTGTGTTTGTGTAGGGATGCAGTGTAGCGTAGAGGGAAATGGTGTGCCCTCACCTGGCCATCCAAATACATGAGATTCCTCTGGAGGTGATGAGAGAGGATATCACTCTAGAGGAGGCAGCAGAGTAGAGACGACAAGAAAACAACAAAGCAGAAGATAGGAAAGAAGAAGAAAAGAGAAGAGAAGAGAAGAGAAGAGAGGCATGAAGAAAAGAGGGAGAAGAGAAGAGTGAAAAAAAAATTGGAGAAGAGAGAGAAAAGAAGAGAGGCAAAGAGAAGACAAGAGAGCGGAAATGTGAAATGGGCAGAAAATCACAGGAATAAAAGAGACAAGCAGTCAAGGATGAGGAAGAGAGCTGTTTTTTAACAAGCAAAGGGAGCAGCATTCTGCTGGCAAGGCCGTGCAAACCTTAACAAAGTGGCCTCGTTGGAGTATGCAACACACAACAAGTACACAACCCAAGGCCATGCCTGTGGGCGTAGTACTGTGAAAACAGAGAAACTGACCACATGCTTTTTTGCTGACAACGGATGCATGCAAAGCATCAAGGCCATCACACTGTTCACAAAATAATGACAATCGCACGGAGGAAAAAATGATAAAAAATGTAGCAATACTGCAAACTGGAAAAAAGTGCTTTTAGGGAAACCACGCATGGGAGGCAATTTACAACACATAGAAGAGGAAACAACCAAAGCAAAGCACCATGCCTTGACAATTCGCGCAGAAACACACACACACACACACAAACAAAATTATTTATTTTGTTTGCCTTGCTTTGTTTTGTTTTTTTCTTGTTGATTTTGGAAGGGGGTTGCTGCGAGTATTGCAGACGTACACACACAGGCACAGGGAACACGCACACACACACACACACGCACGCACGCACACACACACTGGGCAGGTGTGTGAGCGTCTGACCTTTGGGTTGTCGGCGTCGAGGTTTAGTTGCATAAGCTGCGCGAGCGCGTGCTCCCGGAGGCTGGTGAGCTCGGCCTGCTGCCGCCGCAGTTTGATCAGCAGCAGGGTCAGCTCCTCGGGCTGCACACAGCGAGGAGCACCAGGAGGAGGCCGCAGTTGCGGGGAGGGGTGGGGGGTTGGGTGAAGGGAGGGGCAGAGGAGGCACAGGGAGAGGTGAGGGAGGGCAAACGTTAGCGCCTCATATCGCTGTAGCTCGGGCTGACTGATCCAGGGGATGGGGGATATGGAGGAGAGGAGGACAGATCGTTGGAGGAGCGAGGTGACTGATCCAGTGTCAGGTCAGAGGAGAAGGGGATTAGGTATAGATGCAAATATAGGGGTCTCAGGGAGGTCTAAATGGGTACTGCTGGTCTTGTTGGCAAGTAGATATGGAGAGAGTTTGGGAGTGTGATAGGACGGAAGGGGCAAATTATATTTTGTGTTCACCACAGGGACGGGACTGCACTGGCACTGAATGAGTTGGTTGGAATGAGAATGGAGCTGACAGAACAGAATACTGCTTTGGACAACACAGAATGCCTCTTTGACTCAGTATAAAAGAGAGGGTCAGAATACTGTGCCTTAATTCTAACTTTTGGCTTTTAGTATGCTATGGCCTGGCTTTTAGTTTACTGTAAGTAGTATGAAGCACAGTGCTACTTCGTTGGACACGTTCATTGTGGTTGGAGATGGGAAAAGAAAGTGAATCCAAGATTTGGCTGGGCGAACGCTGCAGGCTCAAAAACACAAAGCTAATCTGTCCGGAGAGACGGCTTTTAGTAATCATTGTAAGGCTGTGGTAATGCCAGGCTCTTCTCTCTTGGTGTTGCATCGGTGTTACACAGTCACAGCACACGCACACATAGGCAGGAGAAAAACTAAACAGCGTCAAAGTTTCTGAGCTGTCTGAGTCTGACTGATTTGCCCGTGAGTGGCAAACATCTGTCTGTGAGGAGGCAGAGCCGAGCAAATAATTCATAAAGGGCTCACTTTGGTGAGGAGGCTCGCTCAATTAACTCCATGAAATATTTAAGGCTTGCTTCGCGGCAATTTCACTTTCAAAGTGACTTTTGCTGATCCTGTCATAATTACTCTTTCGCCGCCAATGAGAACAAGACAGACAGAGGAGCGAAATACTTGAAAGCTGGTTATCTTTCCCCGTCAAAAAGAAACAGTGTAAAGCAGATTTGAGAAGAAGATTCAAACTGTCTTAATATTGCCTTCATCTCCAACACATCTGAGCAGCGTTTTGAAAAACTGCTCTGAACCTACAACAGCTCCACAACTTCACATGCATTTCTGATGGTAAACTATAGACCATCTGTGCCAAATCAAGGTGTTAATATAAAAAACATCATCTGATGCTATGATAACCTGTAAAGGAATTGAATTTATAGTGAGGATGCTATATGCAGTCGAGACAGAGAGGGAGAGAGAGTCTCACCGTCTTGCCCTGGAGTGACTGAGGGGTGATGCTCTGGACTGGCATTCCCATGGCCAGGGACCTCCGGTCAGCTGGGTAGGCATACTGTAGAGAGTGCAGGGGCAGAGAGGCACATTCACACCAGAGCCTTGCACAAAGGGCATGGATACTTCCCTTCAACTAGTAACACACTGCCACAGACTGGTGCTGACCGGCAAGCTACAGTAATAGGGAATGCATGTCTAATGCCATGATAGCCTTGCAATGGTCCCCAAAACACTTAACTTTTATGAGTTACACTTTCGGCATACCAATACTATTTATATAGCATCAGGAATACCGCATATATTAGAAAATGCAAGAGAATTTATTAAAAGAATGATAGAAAATCACAAACCAATTTCCTAGATGGACTATAATGTAACAATGACAACATATGACTGCTTAGTGGATAGCATAAAATGACGACCAAAATACACTGTAAAAGGCTAATTCCTCTATCTGCAAAAGGCCTTTGCTAAGAGTGCCACACAGAGACTGCTGATGGATGTTTGTGGTGAATATCTGTGTTACCTTGGTGGGGTGGGCCCTGTGCCGCCGGTCGATGGTGATATCGCCACGATAGATGGGCGAGGAGAGCTCAGAGCGTGTGGCGTGGTTGTGCGAGGAGCGGCGCGGAGAGTAGGTGTGGTAGAGGCCTCCGCCCAGCGAGCCGTGCGAGGGCGAGGGCGGGATGGACTGGGCGATGCTGGCGCGAGCACCCGGGTGCTCGGCGATGTCGGCCATGGTGCGCGGGCTGGGCAGCGTGGCGTAGGCCTGCCGCTGGTTCATCACCTGCCGCTGCTGCCACTCATACAGCTGCCACATGGTGTCGTCCCGCATGGAGCGCCGCTTCTCTGCCGCCGTCGCCGTGGTGAGGGTGTGGTGGTGAGAGCCGCCACCGCCGCCTCCGATGCCAACCCCACCGCCACGCTCGTAAGCCGAGGTGGGGTAACCGCACACGCTGCCCGGCCGAGTCGTGCCACTGTTGCGCGGCAGTGTCCGGTAGCCCTCTGGGTAGCGTGGCACCACCTGTGCCCGGTGGCTGGGCATGTTTCTTGGCAGTGTCTGATAGGAGGTTATACTGGGGACACACAGAGGAACAGAACAGAGAGGAAAAATGAGATGAAAAGTCAAAAAATATGAAAATGACTCATTTCCCTTCATTGGCAGAATAAAAATCTCTATTTGGCCCTTTAATCAAGAGTGTGGAAACTGCATCTAATTACCTGCATGTGTTCTCTCATAATAGAATTATGCTAATGAGCCCTCGCTTTAACTCTGTGATAATTCCCTGTTTTTTCTGCGGGCTATAATTAAAGACTTAATCAGAACCATATCATGGAGGAACAGCACGCTGTCGCCGCTGCGCTGAAACATCGACTTTTGTTTTCCCCGTGGCTCTTTCGCCTTTTCACCTTTCACCTCCCCTTACCCCCCCCCCCCCCCCGCCCAAAACGTGAGCGGATAATGCAAGCGGTTTGACTGTGGTTAGGCGACTGCAGGGGAAAATTGGACAGATGTGCGTGTCACGGAGGGGCTATTTTCGCAGGGGAGAACATGGGTTGTATGTAATGTCCTCACAAGCTTCGCCATCCTATCCCCTGGCGCCCTCCTTTCCACGGCCAGAGGCCGCTGCCAGCCAGTCAGAGATCAGCAGGATGGACAGCCTCCAGTCTTAAGGAGCGTGTCATCTTGTGCCAACTGGGCTCACGGGGTGCCAAGTTCAACTCAGGCTGGGGGGTGGGGGG
>JAVQKI010277317.1:0-11906 GCA_036025975.1 Nematalosa erebi
CATGCATCGATTCAAGAGCTGCATTAATACAAAAATATGCACATGTTAAAGAAACAACTCTTCAGCAGAGCTCATGAATGAGAACGTATGCACAGGGGAGGAAATAGATAAATAATGAAACGTCAAAACAGAACAGAATCATTTAAGTCCATCTCTGCACAACACATTCCTCATTGATGACATAAAGGACGTTTCTGATGTGTAGATAATACGCTCAAGAACGTATATGAAAGGCCCCAATTGCCATTTTTTTCTCAGGTTCCATGCATTATTCTTAAATCAATTCCACCGCCTGGGCTCTGACATCTCCTTCTCCCCCTTTGACGAGGCTGAACTTTATAATCCACCGGCCGAGGTCAGAGGTCAACAGGAAAGGGGAAGAGAGGGCAAGGAAAATCACTCCCCGGGCACGGACGAAATTCTGACATCTAATTTTCGACTTGATTTATCAGCGCCAAGCTAAAATTGATAGCGTGTCATTACCAGGCGGGGAGCTGTCCGAGGGAGACACATCAAAGGGCCCCTCATTTTGATTTAGACACACGGATCAATACAACCCTATACTGTTTCAATTTGAGACGTATTGATTTTTTCGGACGTCGACTTGATAACTGGGACATTCATCATCGGGCAAGCGTGAAGTATGATCCGGTCAGCAGACGGACAAGCATCCGTCTCTTCTCTCGCTTTATTTGGAGCCTTTCGTTCACTGATGGTAAAGACCAAAAATCGAGAGGATACAAGCCTGGCTTGGCTCTTTATTTATCTTTTTCTAATCCTCGAGAGAGAGAGAGAGAGAAAGAAAGAAATAGTAAGCAAGAAAGAGAAAAAATGAAGATAGAGAGAAGAAAAGAAGGAAAAGGAGAAACAGCGAGAGAGAAAGAGGCACAGCACTCCGGGAATGTTGCTGAAACACAATCCTCTCCTGCTCTGTCGCTGCTCTGAAAAGGCCGTGGCGCAGCAGGGAGAAAGGGCGCTACAGCCCCGCTAATAACCCACAGATGTCTTTGAGAACGCACTACGCTTACAGAGCCCCCCGCGCGTCACAGGCAGCCAGGGCCTTGTTCGCCCACGCTCGTGGGTCCTGCACGAGGCCAAATATGATCAATCAGCAGACAGAGAGGACTCTTACACAGGCATGCCTGCATCTTATTTCAAATAGCAGAGGAAGGAAAACGGGCATGCCGCGTTTACGCTTCAACTGCATTGTATTTGAGCTGACCAAATTGTGTTCGCTTTTTTTTTTTCCTTAAAAAACCACAACATATCAATATCATTTCACATGAGTCTGTAGATTGCAGTGGAGCAAAAAAGAAGGAAAGAGGGAACAAAAAAAAGAAATGCAATTTGTGTGCATTCATGGTCTGCAAAGCACAGACAAAAAGAGCGAGTGCCTTATATACACACATGTAAGGAAAAAAAATACACACATATATACAGGCTGACAAAAATACATTTTATCAGCACATACACACAGAGGAAAACACCCAATCACACACACACACACACACACACACACACACACACACACACACACACACACACACACACACACACCGGAAAACAGACAGCCATTTCAAAATGCTTGAGGGCTTTATATTTTACACAGGCGAGCATAAATGGAAAAGTTAATGTAGCATTGAATAAGACTAAGCTGCTGTGCTTCAACAGTGCCTAGAGCTCATGAACATATTGCATCATTTTTCTTCTACAGCAGGATGCCATTAAATTTGAATTTGTTGGAAGTTTTGCTGTATAATTTACAATGAGGGACCCCCTGACTCAATAACCTTTTGTCTCAATGCAAATGTTATGCCTCTAAGGTGGTTTCTATAAATATTTGAATAAGTAAAATGTGGTAGCCAGAACTCAATCCGATATACTGTGTGTTTGTAAAGGCCCTGATTCCATTCTTCTTTTATGACGCATGCACACACACATACATACAAACACACACACAAACACACGCAGACATGTTGGTGTGTGTGTCAGAGAGTTTGTGTGAGTGCATGAATGTGTGTCTGTGTGCATGTGTGCATATACAGTATGCCTGCATGTGTAGTGTGCGTGTGTTTATGTGCGTGTGTGTGTGTGTGCGCAAGTTTGTAGGTATGCGGCACGTTCTAAAGGCTAAGGGGATAAAAGGGTGTTTTCTAAGCAGCCGAGGCAAGAGGAGAGTGACGCTTGACGTTGACTTCTTTGAAAGCCGCGGGTGAGGAGGAGGCCACAGCTTGACTGGTCGCTGACTACAGAGGAGATTAAAAATACCCCGCACCTGATACATATCTTAAAAAAAAACACTCTGCCGAGATCAAACGAGGGCGCAGGGGACGCTGCACACTTGGCGCTTAAACAGCCTCTCAAGGGTGGTACGTTCTCTGTAGTGCATCTTTGGTTTATGCAAAACAGACTATATTATTAAACATATCCACATACTCCATTATTTATACATCAGATCAAAATCAAAATGGAGAGGTTGTCTTCAGCTTGAAGGCACACTGAGAATAAGTGAGTAAGGAGAAGAGAATAAGTGGTAATATTTTGTTTCATTATAAATTCTCACTCAGGCTACACCTGTAAGTGTAAGGACACATAGGGCTGCATGCAATAATTAGGAAAGCACAGTTCAAATGGGAGTGATCAGAAGGAGTTCTCTCACAATAAGACCTACCATGACACCAAAACCAGGTGGTATTAGCGTGCATTTGCATCATATTAGATGTCTGTTTGCATGAATATTCCTTACAATGATAGTCTGCAGGAAGGAAAAATAGAAACCTCTATGATGGTTTGTGATGCTGTGCTTCAGCTGGTAATCCCATTTGTTGCCATAGCAAATCCAATCAGGTGATAAACCAGAACGGAAAACAAACAAGTTTCCGCACTGCGTCTGCAAGATCGGCTAACGTCCCGACAAAACTCAATCTGTGTTGGCACAATTTGATTTGGAAGTTAGACTAAATAAAGACCCGGCAATCCGAGAGCTGTCTTTTGAACTTGTTGAGTCGCCAAAAACCGAATGATTCGGGGTAGTCGAAGCATACAGCAAGGCTATCAGAAAGAGAAAGAGAGACAGAGAGGCAGAGAGAGAATGTGTGTGTGTTTCTCATCGATGGTGAGTAAACAAACCTCTAGCGGAACACACGGCTGCCCATCTGCACTGCGTTTTCATTGTCCCAAAAGGAGCCAAGAATTGAGGGGTTGCAGTGAGTCAAATAAATTTGTTGAGGGAAATCCGTGATTGTAGATGTCTGTATGCATGTGCAAGAGAGGGGAGAGGAGATGGGATTGAAAAGTGGGTAAGACGGGTTGGGGGAAGGGGGAAGGGGGGTGGTGGTGGTGGTGGTGGGATGTTGTAACCCAGCATTGTGTTTCTGAGTGAGCACTTTGCCACACCGATTCCTGGACTTTCTCAGGGGCCGAGCAAACTGACAGCTGTGTTAAGATGCCATGGCAGCCTGATTTATGTCCAGAAGCCACTCTTTAGCGGTTGTGTTTGGAAACATTTCCAAACAGAAGTCAGAGGGCCTCCGCTAACTGCTTCTTATATGGCTGGACCTACGCAGCACTTGCGTTCACCCCCCCTCCCGTCTTACAATCCCTCCCAAAAATTTAAGGTCGTTTTCTTTCCGCTTCATCTTTGTGGCTACGCTTGATTTATTTATGATGTATGTCTCTGAGTTTACCCTGACTGGTCACTAAACGTTTTTAGCTTACTCCTTGACACACGGAGACCTGATAGGGCCTGTTTGATGTGTGTGTGTGTGTGTGTGTGTGTGTGTGTGTGTGTGTGTGTGTGTGTGTGTGTGTGTGTGTGTGGGTGTGTTTTCGGACAGAGCAGGGAGCACTGCAGCAGCTGGCCAGAGTAAGTGTGTCTTTGCTGGGCTTAGTGGGGAGCAGAGGCAGAGGCAGAGGCAGAGGCAGCCTGGGTCACTCTAACTGGTCCCGTCGGGAGTCCACTAACAGCCACCAGGTGCGCTGGTGTGTGAGTGAGAGGACAAATGCCTGGGCCTGGTTGACAGGGGTCTAAATGCAAAAAACACACGCTAACACACACATACTCAGACACACATGAACATACAGCCACTCACACACACCCGACTCGCATGCGGCGGCACCACCAGCATCAGTAGGTGATGTATGTGTCTCAAACGGCCTCCGCTGTCCAGTGTGGGAACTGGAATTCCAGAACTACACTCTAGGGCCCTCAACCATTCCCAACTCCAAAGCCCACAAAAAAGATCACTAAATAGAGCTGTTGCCTCATGTCGGACCTTTGCCCCTCCGGTGTCTGCAGAGACCGTAAAAGCTGCTCTCTATGGGCAAGGCCTCAACCCCAACTGGCTGTAATCCTTACAGATCTCAAGCCTTACCCAAATGCCAGACGAGGTTCTCTGCCCCCTTGTGACTGGTTGTCACTAGATGGGATGCAGATACGGCTGGAAATGACACTCAAATCTCATTTGGGTTGCCTATGACTGCCAACAAGTATAAATCTATAAACAATCTAAAATTATGTTGAAAACTTCGCAAAAAACTTGAACCCCCTCTGCTTTAGTTTGGTTAGAGTCTGTGAGACTTGACCTGAGATACAGCACAGTATATCCCTTCTAGTGGTAACCCCTAAGACTGAACTGCTTCAGGAAAATCTCTCTCACATACACCAATAATATATGGGCACGTAATCACCACCAATACCAGTTCTTACCTCTGAGCCAGGGCACCCCAGGCCCCGTGCTTGTTGGTCAGGATGTTGAGGATCTTCTGCTTGAGTTGATTGGCCGTGACGTGATCACGGTGCTTGGCAGCACCAATCAGGTGGTCACACATCTTCTCTTCCTCCTTCCTGTCAGCAGCGTACTGGGCACAGTTTGACTTAAATACAAAAAAAAAAAAAAAATGGAACAGAATAACTGAGTTAGCGAATGACAGTGGAGTGAAGTGGAGATTATCATCTGACTGATGTTACTGCATTTGACTCAACCAGTGACAACATTTTAAAACAGTGCCTGTTCATTTTCAGAGAAAAGCCACAGATGTGTCTGCCAAAACGTTTCAAGTCAGCTTTGTGCTCAGAGCCAAGGGCATTGCTCTGGTTACAACAATTAAATAAAACAGTTTGATGACATTAAGCATTATTGGAGACGCACTAATGACATGTTTTTCTAACTTGAATTCCAAAATAGCTTATTAGGTTGTCCAGTAATGCTGTTGGACATATTCATTGGGTGAAAGTGAGGAAACCCTCGCTGTAAAAGCGAGCCACAGTCACTCTGGAAAGGCCATTATGGCGGTGCTACCGTGTGAACCACACTTTGGGACCAGTCCCAGAGGTTGGCAGAGCTCGGTGCTCTAGAGAGCGGGTGAGGGACCAGGGGGAGAGTGGATGGTGGATTGGTCAGTCTGTCGTGAGGGTTGTAAGGGCACAAAGCAGGCAAGCCACCAGACATACGGTGGGCTGATCTAGAATAAAGGTAAATACCAGGCTCGGCTGCCTGCTTAAAGCTTGAGCTCGGGATTAATTCAAGTTCATCCAATTTGATTTACTTTGTGTACTGGTGCTTGCAATGAGTGTTGTCACAAAGACACTCAATTAGAAAGAGAAACTTTGTTTCTTAAAACTGAATGTAAAAGAAAAAAAACTGGTTTGGAGATTAAACATGACAGAATGGGTTTGGGTTGTTAGACTGCAAACAGTCAGTTTACTAGAGGTGTGTAGGCAAGACATTCTGCAAATACCACTTCTAATTACCACATTTAAATCTCCAATAAACACAGCTGATTGTTATTGTCATATCTATGGAGAATAATGGTAAAATAACTGGGCCTTTTCAAGTCGGAGAATGTGTCATCTAAAGTAACAGATGCTATTTCGTTAAAAAAAGGTGAAAATAGCTCTCTGTAGTGAGTCAGTCATCTGTCAGCTTGTGAGTGTGTGATGTACATAATTAAGGACACAGGTTACACCAGGAAACACAGCAGTGTGGTGCTCTATATATAGCGCCAACCCACATTCTCCCACTTAAAAGCACGAAACAAAAAGCTAAGACAAGCCCTCAATGTCGGAGCGGCATACACCAACCCCCACCTCCCACATACACACACATATACACACACACATACACAGATACACACACACACACACACACACACACACACCCTACCCGACTCTGCACCCCTCCCTGACTAAAGAGGCATCGCTGCGAGCCGCATCTGACTTTATCTTGCCTGCTAAAATAAGATTGTCTTACTGTGCGGCCCTCGGGGGGGATCTCGCCCTAATATTCGAAATCTAATTTGCTAACAGAGGCTAGATGCTAATTGAATTTCCTGCCTTATATTTGAATTCTGTCAGATACGGTATGGCGGCGTATTCCTCAAGCCAGCCGGATAACTCAATCTCCGCGTGTCATCTCCCGTTACCATGTGACACGCCGTCTGACAAATATCAAACGTTATTTATCACTTCTGAGAGAGAGGAGGCCTGGGGGAGGGGGGGTGTGGTGGTGGTGGAAGGGGATATGAGCTTTGGCACTGACACCAACTTAATTGTAAAAATGTCTTATCTGCCCCCCACATCTTCAATCTTAAGGTAGGTGTGTGTGTGTGTGTGTGTGTGTGTGTGTTTGTGTGTGAAGTAATAACCTGGAGGGGTGCAAGGATGGATGTGTGTGTATGTGTGTGTGGGTGAGAAAGATGGTGTGTGTGTGTGTGTGTGTGTGTGAGAGAGAGAGAGAGGGTGTGTGTGTGTAGGGGATGAAGCTGGGTGAGGACTGTTGTCTGGCTGTCTGGGGCCCAACGGCAGACAGATGAATGAGGGTCCAGGTGAGAGTGTGTCGGTGACACAAGCCGTCACAGTTGCCCCCCTTTCCACTTTATCGGGGCGGGTCAAGGATCCTGGAGAGCGCTGCATCAAACTAACAGCTACTGGAAGGCTGCTGCCTTCAGATAAGAAACCCATCACTGCTGAGATGCATGGTCTACTAACAGCGAGCACGCACATGTGTGTGAGTGAGTGTACAGTGTGTGTGTGTGTATGCAGAACATTGTGAGTGTGTGTGTGTGTGTCTGTGTGTGTGTGTGTGTGTGTGTGTATGTCTATTTGGACACTACACCTTCCATTATAAAAACATACTTTAAAGTCCGACAGGAATATACGAGTCACCACATACTTCATTTGAATGACTCCTTCTTCATAAACTCACCAGAGGCCGGCATTCTGAAGCTGTCTTCACACAAAGTTGTTTTGAGTACCTTAACCTTAAGGTTATGACATGATTCCTGACACACTCACTACTTTGATAGGGTACTTCGATCAGGTACTACCTTTGGAGTCTTTTTAGCATGCTAAGAGTGAACGGTATCATCAGGAAACCAGAGCCAGGTTTTCCATATTATCGGTCACTCTGAAATGCACACAAACCCACTTGTCTGCTAAACTGCCATAATGCACTGCATAGTTTAGGCAGAAGACTGCACTCTATCCACTGTCCATCAGTGCTGAGTTTAGTCCCTAAAACCATTAAGAGCTCCAGTCTCACGCTCAATGTAATTACACACCAAGCAGAAGCATAACAAAAGGTTTTAAAAGCATCTGACCTCTAATACCTTCTAATGAGAGTGCTTCTACATTCAGTCCTCACATCAGATGGGCACAAAAAAAAAAGCCTAATGGGTTTGGACTAGCTGGCAAATAGCATCCCAGGCGGTTAACTCATTAAATGGTTGGGAGAGGCTTATAGCCCAATGAGAGCAACTAAAGGAAAGAAAAAAAAAAAAAAGATTAATCCCAGCATATCAAGCCAAGCTTGGTTTTATTAAATCTGGGCCTATCAGGCTCATATGCTGGAGGTCTAATCCTGCTGGGACACACCGTGAGTGGGATTAGGAGAAGACGGGGGTAGCATGGGTAGGGATGGGGGACCCCTGTGGGTGTTTCTGATGACGGATTTTCACAAGTTTCCCCACCACCACCGCCGCCACCACCACCCTGTGCCCCCTGCATGCCTGTGCACTTCTCCACATTCCCATATCCACCATGGGATCTCCTGTGGGATCCTGACTTTATTAGGCTGAGTGCCGGGCAGATTGGAGCGCCTCATCAGAGCGTAAAGCTGTTGCTTCTGCTGACCTCCAAAGCCAATTTACCACGTGCTTATGGAAGGATTCCCCACTCTGCTTTTACTGTGCATCAGATACCATTACATGTTGGCAGGCCCAATGCCTGCATTATCTACTGGTTAATGTTTCGTGCATCGATTGAGTAAGTCCTAAATTCACTGCAAGAGGGAATGATGGAGGTGAGACTTGAGTTTTTTTTTTTTAATACAGGAAAACAATGTGCAGGATGATGCAGTGTATTGGGCCTCTTCCACAGAACAAAGACTTGTGAAGTTAAGACACACACATACGCACACACACACACACACACACACACACACCCACACACACACACACACACTTAAACACACACAACACAAACATAAAACCACAACCCCTCTCTCACCTCAAACTCAGCGTGCTTGTGGACGTCCTCGGCCCTCTGCCTGTTGAGAATGAACTCGGCTTCATTTGCAACACGCACAATGTGGTCCTTCATGGCATGGCACAGCAGTCTGCAACATCATGCACATGGACACATACACACACACACACACACACACACACGCACACACACACACACACATACACACACACACACACACATTAGATCAAGTCAACATCAAATAGCATGCCATATTTAAAAACGTCACACCCATACTCTGAACCATACACACACTACTGGGTCTAGAGAGAGATAAACAGGAAGAGCACGGTTGCCATATGAAAGAGAACCAGAGAGGGTAAAAGCGGAGCGAGAGGCACAAACGTTCATTAAGTTCTGTGTTCTATTTTTGCAAGGGGGGGGGGGGGGGATCCCCATTTATGCATACCTAAATAAAGCCCTCATAGGCTTATACAAAAGATCATTGAAAAGTTTATATTGTGACGTACTTACTTATGCAGACCGGAACCGTTCACGTTCGCTCCCACTACTGTATAACGTATTATGTTGCTCTATCTTGGTCAGTATTCAATGATCTTTGCAGACACTGAAGCACAGAAGAAACTAGAAACTGAAAGTGAAAGACCCCGACACCATTGCTGCCAAGTCCCTATAAGCCATGCTGCTGGGCAGCCTGTGTGGGTGAACCTGACCAGATGCACCAGAGCAGTTTGAGGATACGAGTGATGCTTCAGCAGGGCCTTCTTCTTCTTTTTCCTCCGGGTTTTCTCAGAGAAGGATCTCGCAATTTCCAGCAGTTTCTTCCGCGTGGCTGTTTGGAGTTTGAATGATAGAGGTTACAAACACTTGAATGAGCTAGTTTAATAGTTCACAAGTGTTTGATTCCAGTGGTGACTCTAACCCTTGTTAATAAAGCCATTTCACTCATTTTCCTTCTAATACCTATATAAATATGTCATACCATTACAAACAATGATATTCCCCAATATCTACAGACTTAAACACTTAGGCAGCCAGTACATGTAAAAATACTTTATATGCGACTTTTAAACAATTCATTCTAACCACTGAAATCATTCCTTCTGTTGATTGGTTGGAGGTGTCCTATGATTTTCAGGCCCAGAAATCTAAGTTGTAGTATGTGGTTAGGAGGCAGCTGAAAGCACTTACACTTTCCCATGTGCTTGAGTTTGTCACGGAACAGAGCGTCATCAGAGGCGGAGGGCAGGGCCTCACCGGAGCCTGCTGTAGAATGGTCCCCTGCAGATAGGGCACACAAGCAGGCATGAAATACTAACACACACACACACACACACACACACACACACACACACACACACACACACACACACACACACACACACGATTGATGTGAGATGCACTGGTGAAGATGAAGGCAGTGGCTACCTGCAGTGAAGCGCTCTCTGCAGGTGTATGCAAGATGGGATGATGAGTATGAGTGAGTTACTCTAGGCTTGTTTGTCTCTGGTCCCTGATGATCTAGAAACGCACACACACAGGTACACACACACACACACACACACACACACACACACAGCTTTCTGTTGTAATGTAATGAAAGGAACATTGACATAAGGAAGGAATAAAGTAACAATACTACATTACTAGCTTCTTATAAACTCTACATCAACCACGACATTTTAAACAGACTGGGACTGTGTCAAAAATGTTATAGTCAAATATTTACAGATGATCATGGCTATATGCAGGGGTGCAAACTGTTTACTTTTACATTTTTTTATTTTTTGATAAGAAATAGTAACTACAGATAAAGCAAAAGGAAGATCTGCACAATGAAGAGCTTAAAGTTAAGTGTGTGTGTGTGTGTGTGTGTGTGTGTGTGTGTGTGTGTGAGTGTGTCTCACCCGCACCTCTCTCCAGAGCGATGAGGAAGTCACGGTTGCGCTGCAGCTCTCTCATGAACTCCTCGTTCTGCAGGTAGAGGGCGACCCGTTCGTCTTCCAGGTACTGCCTCAGCCGCCGGTCCTCCTCATCCTCCAGGTGCCGTCCCAGAATCCTCTCCTGCTCGCCGCTCTGGTCCGCCTGCGCAGCAACACTTGTGGGTGGCGGGGGCTGAGACTGCGAGGAAAGTGAGGAAGAGGAGGAAGAGGAAGGCTGAGAGAGACTGCTGTGGGAGCGCTGGAGAGAGAGACACAAAGGGAGAGTGAGAGAGAGAAAGAGAGAAAGAGAGAGAGAAATAAGGAGAAAGGAAGGTGAATTACACTTAAGAAAGTCTGCATTTAAGAACAAGATCTCACACACATGCACAAACTCATACACTAAGTGTCTATAATACAAGTATGCAGATTTCGCATACATGACATGCACAACCATAGCTTCATAACAAAACATCGCCACAGCATCATCACAAAATCTAAAGCATTTAATTAATCACTGTATTGAAATACATAAATTACATCTGAAACATACTCAACAAACAGGACAACAGTAACCTCTGTTCCTGCATGCATGCATATGTGTGCGTTTGTGTGTTTCATGTATATGTTTTTGCACTGTCTGTATTTGTGTGTGTGTGTGCTTGCTAGCTCTTTCTGTGATTGTTTGTGTGTGTGTGTGTGTGTGTGAGAGAGAGAGAGAGAGAGAGAGAGAGAGAGAGAGAGAGAGAGTGGGTGTTTGTGTCTGTGTTTGAGTGTGTGAATGTGTGTGTGTGTGTGTGTGAGAGAGAGAGTGAGTGGTTGTGTCTGTTTGCATGTGTGTGTGTGTGTGTGGGCTAGCTTTGTCCCTCTGTGTGGTTTATGGCTCTGCAGTGGTGCAGCACAGTGAGATGGACCAGGGCAGGGCAGTGCTGGTCTGATGAGTAGAGTCATTAAGCCTGGCTCCATAAATTCACCTGCAGACTGTCGCGCTGCTGGGGCAGGATTCGCAGGAAGTCGTCTGGGAGGTTGCCTAGCAACGGCGGGTTCCAATTCCTGTAGCCACTCCCTGGCTGGGGTGCGGGTGGGGGATGGGCTTCAAACCTGGCACAAAGGTGTGCAGAGGATGGCAAGGTCATTCACAATACCATGGCATGAAACACCCAAAGTAGACAACATTCTTTTGGATTTCTACTGCACCCACAGGGCACATAATCACTTTGAATCATCACATTTTTACAGTACTTTTCTTTTTTTGGGGGCTAATATTTTTGATTCTTGAACTGATTACATTGAAGTTTGTGAAGACATGCACACCACATTGCAGTAACAGTCTTAGACCACTAGATGGAGCCATTAGAGAAACTGAAGGCAGCCTGAAAAACAATATTCACTTCATCACTTCAAAGACCTCTACCTTTGTTGGTATGTAAGCCTGGAACAGGGTCGTAAACCATAACAAACAATCTATGAAAGGTAGAAAAACAACCAGGGAGCACGTCATA
>JAVQKI010277321.1:0-11335 GCA_036025975.1 Nematalosa erebi
CATAGATATACTGGGTGTAATAGGGTGTATGCTTGCCTTTCCTCTAATCCCAAGTTTATTAGTTAGACTTACTTTGGATAGTCAAGTAGTATAGCTACACTATACAACTAATACTTACGCCTAATATCAATCAAGCCTGCTATAGTTCACAAAATATTTGTTCACCAGAAAAGAATGACCATCCTGAAAGAAAGTCCTTCTGTGTACAGAGCCCATTGAATGGTACCTGAGCCTGTGAGACACGGAACCAGATGAGGTGTCAATCAAAGGCTGAACTTAAGGCCTGCTGGCAGGTACAAGTGAAAACAGAGAAAAAAAAGGAGACTGATTTCAGTGAGATGGGGACTAAAGGTCTAATTGGCTTCAGTGAAATAAGAACTAAAGGGCTAAGTGGGTTCAGTTAGGTGGGAACGAAAGGGTTGATTGAAGTGGTGAGATACTGTAGGAACTAAATGGCTGACTTGGATCTGTGAGATGGGACCTAGAGGTCTGATTGGGTTTAGTGAGATGGGAACTAAAGGTCTGATTGGGTTCAGTGAGATGGGAACCATAGGGCTGAGTGGGTTCAGTTATATGGGTCTGGCTGTGGGCTTGAGTGCGATGGGACCCGTGGGCCACAGTCCTGCAGTAAATCACAGCTCTGTGTTTACACAGCCCTGGCCCAACGCCTCCAGCATCCCAGGAATGCCTCTCCACTGCCCAGCGGACATGGGAATGCCAGGGACAAGAGCTTTTTCCAGTGTTTACCCACTGGCTATACACGCACCTTGACACACACACACACACACACACACACTCAAACTAGTAGTACCTTACTCTCTCTTTCTCTTTCTCTCTCTCTCTCTCTCTCTCACACACACACACACAGCTTTTTGAGAGAGCAGAGCAATAAAGGCAATGAGAGAAATGCCTCAAGAACTTCACATAATGTAACTTAGTCATTAGTCCACATCATTAACGTCAGTATGTGAAGATACTTTGCATTCACGTTACTAACCATGAATTGAAATGGATTTGATCCTAGAAACAAACCAGCATTAGTTTAGTAACATTAGCCATTCACCTTAAGTCACATTAGCTACTGGACTGGTAGTCATATTAACGACTGGACTGCTAAATGTATTTTAAGAAAGGGCACCAGAGTGTATAGACAGGGTTAGCAATTCACACAGTACAGAGGTCATTTACTGTAACACCCAAGCGAATATCTTGGGTTGGGACTAAATGTCAATCTGTCCATTCAAATGACTGTGCTTTCCTGGGAGCAATACGGAATGTGTTTGGGAGGGAGGGAGACGCTTGGAAGGGGGAGAGATGACAGGACCCAAACAGCCAAACAGAGACATCAGCACCAGAGGACAGGCAGGACATCTTATTTAGTCTCATTCCTTTGGGGAAGTCTCCATACCACGGCCAGCAAGGGAGAAAACACTGGCTCACTGGAATCGTAGAGAACTACTGTCACACATAGTTCCTAGCAATACAAGATATAGCCTTTGTAACAGGTTAGAATAATCACATATTTTAATGTATAATTGCACAATAGATCTAGTCTGTAATATGTTTTTTTTTTAATTGGTACACTGCCTTGAGAGTCCTGGTAGTTCCCCTTGCCTTATCTGTCTATTCCCATTCCTGTGTTGATAACCCTATAGATAGAGGTAGGCTTGGTGATATTAGCTGATAATCAATCAGATTATTCATTCAAAAGTATCACCTGTAAGTTGGTTGTACTCATTTTATCTGTATCTGTTTTATGTATACTATTTTGGGTTGTTTTTGTGTGATGAGTTTTGTAAAAGTACTGTTTATGTTTTTCTGTCTCGCCACATGTGGTGACTAATCCTACAGTGGATTCCAGCATGTTTGGGTGGGCAAGACTAGCTTAACTCGCTGTGACACTATGTTTGTCTGGTGTTTGGCTATTTTAGAAGTTGGAGGAGTCGATGCGTGAGGACCAATGTTTTCATTTTTGATTTGCATTTGCGAAGGTGTGCCATGTTTAATTATTTCATTTAAATGCATTCATTCTGCCTGTTTTTATATCCCTATAGATAAAGGAGTTGGAGGAGTAATTGCATGAGGATCAACATTTTCATTTTTGATTTGCATTTGTGCAGAAATAAAACTTCAGTGCTGCAACAACAACAACATAATGCAGAATTACTACCAATTACACCTTATTGTCTGAGGACTGCACCTTTTGTTAATATCTGTAAAAATATGATAAGGATCCATTGTTATACAGTGCACTACACTGTACTTAATATTGTTATTAAAGAGTAACAAGTTCAATGGTGCTATGCAGAGTGGCTCAATCATGTGAGAAGTCTGTATAATGGAAATAAGAGCAGAAGCCACATGTCAGAGCAAGGGCAGCCAAGAGCCCAATCAGTTGCCCATCAGCAGGGTTGCACTGGGAACAAAAAATGTAAGTTGGCAGCACTGGCTGGCTGTTTTCTGTGTGTGGGCAGTCCACTATAAACACCATGCTACTATTGCAATAGATGATTGATGAACCAAGGATGACAAATCACGTCCTACATCTGCTTTACAGTCGAGGTAATTGGAGCCATTTAACTCTTAATCAAATGTGCTGCTCTAACATGGGCTAAGACAGAGAATGTTTATGTAGATGAAATGGAGCCAGTGATTGACAAATCATTGTGCAATATTTTTTCAGCGCACTATGTGGACTGGAACACCTGGCATTTGCCAATTACCAGTCCATACCTGCCCATTTATGCTGGAATCCATGGCAAGTGATATGATAACTAATGACATGATGCTAATACTGACCTTTTGAGAGATGGCCTTGCTGCCTGTGACCTTACAGCAGGCAGTGAGTTTACTGATTTCATAATTCACGAATCTGTGATGGTCATACACCCAATTGAAAGAGCAATGTGGTCATTACACAAAGGTCAATTCAATGCCCAAGACACCACATAAAGTAGGCCTAGGCATATCTCTGAACTAATCTGATGGGAATATGTCAATGTAATGTAATTGACATAAAGTCGCAGAGACAGAAGCATTTTGATGATCACTCTTGACAGAATGATTGAGTTAGCTTTTCCTGGATCTCTCCAAAAGGCACTGAGTCACTGGTGCCTACTGCTTTACCACCACTCTATGTTAAGCCCCTCTACAATGGAAACAGAGGCTATATAACTCTGAATTTATGTCACCTGACATTACAGGCAGTGTGCTCTTTGGCCTGCCCATGCCCTATGACCTCTGGGAGGTCAGACAGCCAGCAATAGCTTCATAACTCCAGGCTGACAGGCCTGTGTGGTTTGCGCCCTGCAGAGCCGTGAGTGCCAAGCCACAGTGGTGAGAGCAGCGAGCCCAGAGGAACCCTCCAGACCCCTAAAGCCACTGGAGCCTCATGTTCCCGCTCCATTCATCCAGATACACAGGAACATCAAGGGAGGGCCTGACCGAGAGAGACCAGAGGACACAAATGACGATGACGATGATTATCATTCTCACCTTTGCTTGAAAAATGCACATATATGCTATACAGTATCAATTCATCATGATCAGAGCGTTCATACTTTCACTCCATGTTCCCCCCTACATCAGTGAGCCATTTGAACTCCATTGCATAAGTTCATTAAAATCATTTCAGTGGTTACAGGTTACCCAGTTCATGTCCAATCAAACTAGACAAAAAACACACCCTTGTGCAAACCTTAATGTTTTCCAGAGATAGTAATCATTGCAGCCACAGCTACAGTGGCAACTAGAGCCTATCGCATCAAATAAGAACACATGCTTGCACTAGTGAACCACATTACTGTGAGAGATGCTTGTGCCTCGAGCAATGAGCAATGAATTAATTTTCAGATTAAACATTTATGTATTGCCATGTATTATAAATAAAGAGATAGACTTACAATGATTGTCATTCATGTCTCCTGTAGCCTGACCTTGCTCTGTGTGCAGTATGTTTCGACAAGACACACATGCTAATAAAACCACACACACACACACGCACACACACACACACACACACACACACACATACACACACATACACACACAAAACCACTGAAACACAGAGCAGAGCCTAGATGTTGCACTTGGGATGAACTGCCAGCGAAATTCTCCTTCTCTTTGAATTTGCTGCTGCGGGGCCCTTAATGCAGAGAGACATCCCCCTTGATTGTGCTCCTTCACTCTGGCCCGACTGAGAAAAAGCACAGCTCTCTCTTCAATCAGCTCGCTTCCACAGTCAGGCCACGTCCAGCAAATTCACTTCTGTGTCTCCGCTCGTTCATTTGGCATCCATTAACGTGCAGCCTGGTCCAGCACATCACAGTTGATTATGTCATGTGTGGTGATTCCTCCCCTGAGGAAGAAAAGCAGTTTGGGCCCTCTAGCTTGGCCTGTTTCCAGCACTTCCTCTCCCAGTCCTATCTGCAACACATCACAGGCCTGCTGATGTCATCGGCCGCTGATGCGACTTCATGTCCCATAACTGTCCCTGTCTCTGAGGCAGAGGCCACGCCACTGCTGAGCTTGGCTTCTCAATTACTGACTCCAATCCTGATTTGCACGCCTGTCAGCTCTGTCACTGCGCCACGCTTTAAAGCCACCTCTCAGCATCCGCTGGAAGACGCTTCTATGTCTCTCATCTATTTTTGGCCGGTGAGATTTACAGTGGGAATTTTTTTCACCATCTGATCGAGCGTGCATCTTCTGCATTTGCATTTTCCGAACATCTGTGCTGAATGTCTTCAGAACATTTCACTCTGTTTTAATGCATTGTTTTGAATTTAAATGGCTTTTTATGGATTGAAATGGAATGCAAAATGACAGTTAAATCATTTAATCTCTCTTCTCTCTCGTAATCTCTGGATTGGGCCAGCTCAGTTCAATCTGATTTCATTCTAATTTACTGTAGGTGCTCACATGAGATGCTTCCACTCTGATGAAGAACACTATTAGTAGAGTAAGTCATTTACATGTTCCAGGGCTTCCCATGATGAAATGGGATCGTCTTTTGCCAAGTTCTAGGGTTCTATGTTCCCCAGATTTATATAGCACCTTATGGGGATCTGGAAAGTCCTTCACTAGAGGGAACTGAACAAATATTTGGAGAACAAATAAGGGGAAATGCACATGGCATGGGTTGCCTTAAGACATTTTAAAAATAATACATTTATAGACAATATGAGATGCGCATTTGCTCTGCACAGGCCGATGTCATTTTATGTGCGTGTTTGTTTTCTTGTGTTTATATATCAGTTTCATTCCAGTAGATTGAATAATGGAATATATGGTGATTAAATTGTTCCTTCCTGTTTTCAGTTTCTCAGGCAATGCTGTGGTGCATATAGGACATCTGTTTGCATCTTTCAACTGTTCGAACCCATGATGTAATGGTGTGTGAAGCCACACAGTAATGCAGTGTGCGGCTCCTTTACCTTGGAAAGTGTGTTGAATTAGCGGTGCTCTGCATGCTAGCCTGAGGATGATTAACGAGGAGAGGATGGATTCATCTAAGTTTGTTTTGACTGTTTGAATGAGGCGACAAATTAACTTCACCTGGACTCTCCAATCTGCCAAAAAGATCTCATTGTCCTGGGGTGGTGATGGTGGTAGTCATGGTGGTCGTGGTGTGCGTGAGTGTGTGTATGTGTGTGAGTGTGTGTGTTTTAAAAAGTATGTGGACAAAGAGTATCTTGTGGAAGTGTGTATGGTTTGGGTTGAGTCCGTGGTAAAAGAGTGTGTGTTGATGTGTAAGCCAGCTGTGGATGTCTCCTAAGAGAAACAGTGAGTCAAGGGGAGATGAGTTAGTTTTGGAGGAAGAGAGTGTGTGTGTGTCTTGCGCACGGCAGAGTGAGTGAGCGAGCAAGTGAGAGATGTTTCCTGATCACATCCTATTAACATCTCACTGTGGGTCTCCCCTACCAGCGTCACGCCTGTTAGGGGCTGCTCCTCAGCTCCCCCCCCCCCTCCCCTACACCCCTCTGTGGGTCCGACCCCTGTGGGGCTCCTGCGGCTCCACCACTCATCTCTGGGGGGCTCCAGGGGTGTAATTTCACCCTCCCTGGTTGTCAGGCAGAGGCGATAGAAAGTATGCCTTCCACGAATGGTGGATACTGGACACACCAACCCCCTCGCCCCCATTCCCCCACCCCCCTCCCCAGCTGTGCAGCATCCATCTCTGTCTCCATCTCAGCCTCTGTCTCTCTTTCCCTCTCTCTGTCTGCTCACTCTCTCACGCTTTCTCACTCTCTTTTCTCTCACACCATTTTTCTCTTTACTTTAAACTCTCAAGGTTTCTTGTCCTTTGCGCCCCCCTGCGCTCTCTCATCTCTTTCATTTCCACTTTCTGTTTCACCCGTCCTTATACTTCTCCTATCCCCTCTTCCAAGCTCTTCCTCTCTCTCTCTCTCTCTCTCTCTCTCTCTCTCTGTCTTCCTATATCATCTGTGTTTGAAACCAACTAAGGGATAGCAAGTCATTCTTTTCCTGTAGTCTTTTACATAAGAGGTCCTCGGTGTGACCCCGGTGATGAGTAATGAACATCAATAGACAAAAACACTGCATTACATCAGCGTAGTGGCCATGCCTTTCCAGGATTCCTGACACTCCACGGTGTGTGTTTACATTAAGAGGAGCTTTTACATGAGTGTTGTTAACTGGACGCTACGCCCAGTGAGAGGTGATGGGAGCCGTCGGCCGGTGGACTGCATGTGAAATTTTTAGACTTATATACCCTGTCGATATGTGGTGGTGCAATTACACACATGTAACACAGTTTCCTTTACAACTGTAGTAAGACATGGGCGAGCCTTAAGCAAAATAATTCACTATATCTCAAGGGCAGACATGTACAGTAAACTTCATATTGTGTGTCTGTAACTAAAAAATCTGAGCTTTGAGCTAAAAGTTTGAGCTTTTAATACCCAAAAAGCTGCTCCACTGCTTTAACTAAAAGATTGAATGCTACTTACTGTATTTTCTAGGCACCTGTTGAAACACTGTATGACACTGGGAATTATTCCCAGTTTTGCTTTGTTATGCTTTGACGGGACTGATAACTACAGACAAAGAGAGTACTTTATCACAGGGAGATCCAGCAGGGCTCGTGCAGCAGCATTCTGCCCAGAAAGAGAGCACCTGTCTGGGGAAAGGCTGCTTATGATGACCCCCACTGTTTCTGGCGCCCTGGGATGAGGAAAGTACTGAGGGACCCAGTCTGGAGGAATTAGAGCAAGACAGAGAGACAGAAAGGAAGAAAGAAAGAAGAGATTGATAAGGAAAATAAGTGAAAAAGAAAGAGAGTCTAAGAAAATGTCAAACTAATGGAGAAAGAAAGAAAAGAAAGCAAGAAAGAAAGAAAGAAAGAGAGGAAAACTTGAGTCCATCTGCCCTGTAACTGGAGATTCCCTGGTGGAGAGAAAGAGATGCCTGGCGATGGGCATGGCTGGTTAAGAAGAGAGGAGAGAGAGAGGGATGAACAGATACAGAGTGAAGGAAGGGGAAAGAGAGAGAGAAGATGGCTTCAGACCTCAGCTACTTTCAGGACATCTGTTGAACGACATTAATACAGTAAGATAAACTGAACAACAATTATAGTTTATACAGATAGAGAAGGCCTTACACACACACACACACACACACACACACACACATACTGTAAATATGCCCTGCATATTGACATGTGATACTCATAGACCTTTTTACAACCATCACATCTACAGTATTTACTATTTACTGGTTAGACTAAATGGACATGTCCACAGCGGGTGAAACTCTAGCTGAGTTTGTCTAGTGCTTTGTTGGCTGATGTGAGTAACCCAGACAGAGGACACATGTCTGGCGACGCTCCCGTCTGGGGCTGGTCTGGTCTGATCTCGTCTCGTCTGGTCTGTCGGGGTGACTGAACCTGCTGACTCGCACGTCTTAATGAAGAAAATTCCGGGCAGGATTCTGACGTGTCTGTAGACAGGCACAGAGACAGTGGCGCTCTGTTGAAGCAGAGGCCTTTCCCTCTGGAACTTCAAGGTGATGGACAGCAGCATTAAAAAATACCTACGGGAGCCTGGAGAGGTCACACTCATCTTATATGCATGCTGGCGGTGGTTCAAGGTTAGCCATCCTTGTATGTTGTGATCCATGGATCCATAGGTGAGTTTGGTATGCTTTTATTGGAAATGCTACTATATAATACCACAGTTTCCATTCTAGCTGTAAAACTGTGAGTACCTTTGAACATTCATTCTTTTTATTTGCCTCCATCTTATCGTGTATATTAATTAATATTAACTGATAAAGGGGTAAAGATTGTCTACTGCTATCCTTCAAATAGAATAATTTACTTTTTTACTCTCTCTGACTCTATGTAAAATCAATTCCCATATTTGAAGTTTTTGGTCTAAACATATTGTCTCAAAAGCCAAATACTATGACTGAATGGCTGACCTGCTTTACTTCACCCTGCTAGTCATCACACACACACACACACACACACACACACACACACACACACAGACACACACACTGACCTATGCACACAATACACGTCTCTCTCTCTGTGCTCTGGAGTGTGTCGCTGGTCTGGAGGTTGGAGGCGTATAATGTGCCTCTGTGCTGGGTCAGGGGAGAGGGGGAGATGGATGCCCTGACCCAGAGGCATCTCACTAGATCAGGTGTCTCACTGGACACCAGTATAATGAGTGCGCATATAGGCGTGTTTGTGTGTGTGTGTGTGTGTGTGTGTGTGTGTGTGTGTGTGTGTGTGTGTGTGTGCGTATGCATGTTTTTGAAAGTCCCGTCTTGCTCCCAGATGCACTGTAGCATTGCCTGCACGGCCGGGTGACTGGGGCCTGCGAGGGGCTGAGGGGACAGACGGCTCTGGCCTCTCTGGGGGCTCTCTCTCAGTCAGAGACAGCTGGTGGTCCATGGGCTCCAGACATCCACAGGGACTCACAACATCACAACATATGTTACCCCCTGGCCACTCCGTTCCTCCAAGGAACGTCGTCTAGCACTGCCAACACCTCGCACAGATCAATCCAGACTATTCTCATCTGTTGTTCCACGCTGTTGGATTGACCTTCCAAGTGCTACCAGAGCAACAAATACCCTCTCCACCTTCAAGAAATTCTTAAAAGACCCAGCTCTTCCGAGAGTATCTCTTGGCTTAACTACCAGGAATGCACTTACAATGCACCCACCACTCTCTCTCTAATGCACTTTCATCACACTCCTGCACTTTCATCTCCTGCACATTTTTTGTTAGCAAATTGCACTAGCAGTTACTAGTAATTTTGCTGTAGCTTTAGCGTTAATCCTCTTTTTTATAAGTTGCTTTGGATAAAAGTTTTTGCTAAATGCATTAATGTAAATGTAAATATCTTGCTGTTGTTCTCCCAGTTTCTCAATCTGTCTCTCAATCTCTCGCTCTCTCTCAGTCAGTGGTCTTGTTCTGTCTGCGTGGCAGAAAGAGAGAGAGAGAGAGAGAGAGAGAGAGAGAGAGAGAGAGAGAGAGAGAGAGAGAACGAGATTGGCATCACTCTGACCTAGATAAACCACATTCAAGGTTCGGCCTGAGAAAAAAAAAAAAAAAAAGAGAAAGAAAAAAAAAGAAAAAACTAGTCTAATTTGCTACTGTGTTCTGACATTTCCAACTCTTTTTATTTAGACATCAATCTATCTAACATCTGTGTGTGTATGTGTTGTGTGTGTGTGTGTGTGTGTGCACGCACACACACAGAAAACTGTTTCTTGCAACATAAGACTTAACCAATTTGTCAGGAGCACAATTGGCAGTGACACAAGTGCCAGGTGCAATTACTCTTTGCACAGGTGCCAAGTTAAATCACCAAAGGCACAGATGCCAACCAGGACAAACATGGAAGTCTGCTCCTAGCAACAGGACATTGACATTCATTTTCTGTTCTCTTTAAATTACCTGAATATGACTTTAGATTTACTCCATTGTGCTGAGGCTGTATTTATAATGATGGTCATATTTTGAAGTCCAAACCCGACATGCCTGACCAATATGAAGTATAAACAAGTAAAGTGTTGAAGGTTCAACCAATCGTGTAACCTACTGAAACTAAACAAATCCTACATGAGAGCTGCAGTGGTTTTACTCCCACAGCTGTGCTAGGCTCATAATGTAGCTCTGCAGAATGAATGAAGGGTTCTAGGCCTCGTACTTGGGACAGAGGGGACATTAGTGGAAATCTGATCATGTCAGACTGCGCAGACATAGGTGGGTTTCCAAGTCTTTAAAAAGAGGAATTTAGGAATTTAGTTCCTCAAGTAGCCTATCACAAAAATGTTTCAAATAAAAGTTAATTTTATATATATGAATGGAAGCACTTTTTTTTTTAATTTAGGAGAGGGACTGTGACCATGAAGATTTTTACAGTAATAAGATGTACATAGGTATTATTACCACATCTTTGTGGTTGGTTTGAAAAGAAGACACTAATGCCATACCAGTTGTGAACCATGGCCACACAAGATTCCCACACACTGCCGTTTGAGGAGATCTGTTGTCACATTCGCTGTGGGAGAGAATAAAACCCAAAATTCAGCCTCACTGTACCACCAACACCAACCATTGCAACTTTCGCCAATTTGCTGGTTAAGTTTTGTGCAAAGCACTAATGGAAGCTAGTGTGAGGTCCACCTAGAAGTTGACATAAAACTTTTGCCAATATGCCAAAGGAAATAAAAAAGAAGCCTGATGAATGTTGGGAGCACATTCTTTGGTCAAGTGAGACCAAGCTAGATTTCTTTGGCGGAGACGGACTCCAGCTTGATTAGCGTAAACCAGCAGCAGTCCCACAGTCAGCAGATACTGTAAATACAGCCCTGGCAGTGAGGGATGTGTAAGTGTAGTAAGATGGGGCTTCCAAAGTGCAAAAGACGCTGGGAGATGACCTTTACAGATGGCACAGGGGACACCTGAGGATATACACCAAAAAAATTACAAGAGGCTATATTCAACAACAAAAACAAAAACAACAACAATCTGATTTTTAGAGGAAAAAAGCAATGGCTGAGCAAGGTTTGCCACCTGACTCGAATCCAACAGGACAACTGTGAGGTATTTTAAAGAGAAAGGCAGAGCACCACAACCTCTCTTGCTAAGAGCAACTAAGAAATGTTTCTGAAGAATTTCTCCATAGAAATCTCCGCAAATCCTGGTATCTGAAGGACTGAATCTGTCATTGAACATAATGATGGACATGCAAAACACTGAAATAATAATAAAAATAGGGAAAAACACTTGAAAATTAACGATAAATGAAGATGTTTAAGTTGAACTGACATTTTTTGAATTAATGTTTCTGAT